>UCOL01004158.1:0-15735 GCA_900474335.1 Ormyrus nitidulus
CTTATTGTGGTTTATAGACTTATATTAAAAAGACTAATGTAACTAAAACTGTTTTTAATCTTTATATTTAATCATTAAACTGATACTCAATTGATAAAATTCGTTTTAGAATTTTCCCATTTTTGGAAGTTTAGTAAGAGTTTAACAAATGAAAACAAAGTTCTCTTATTTTTTTTTGCTTAAATTATACACTTTTTTTGTATTATGATCTCATCTCAAAATTCATAACATTAAAAAACGAAAATTAGTGTACCTATGAAATTGATTCGATTTCGGTAATCTTCTACTCTTATGCGTCAAAATCTACCATAACAAAATTTAGTGAGTTTTTTATTTATAATCATAAAAAATTAATCGATGAACGTTCCCATTTAGATTTTTTAGCATATAAACCCCATTCGAATCTTGTGGAGGATTATACAAAAATGGCTGTAGCGGAAATCTGTTCTGTTCTAACTTGCTTGTCAAAAAATACAGATAACAGGGTCACAGAAATCCTGAATAAAAATTATGGTTTAAAAACGGAAGAAGTTGATGCAATATACATAATGGGTGTTATAATATCGAAGTCTCTTAAGATATTATACAACCTCGATGAGATAGATTTGGACAAATTTAATTTTACGTCTAAAGTTGTATTGCTAAGTTTTATGAGATGAACAACATCATAGATAAATCAAGTCTAACACAAATTTTTTTCCTTAAATCTTATGATGTTAATAATTTCAGAAAGCTTATTTTGTCTATTGAATTCATTTGCATTTTCTTAGATGTTGAAGACATAGCTTTGCTCACTGCAAAAGAGATTTTTGAGAGTGTAAGTTATTTTGGAGTCAAATACAAACAAGAAGGGGTAATGAAGTGCATGCGTGACCATGGAAATCGCTATTTTTATTTTTTACATGTAAAAATAAACTGCTATTACATTTTGAGAGCACATAAAAGCTTAAAAATTAAGGCAATTCAGCATGGATTAAAAAAAATCAGAAATAAAGATAGCCGGTTTTGACAAGGTAATACAATTTGGGATTGAAACTATGACGGGATACAATACTAAACGCAAAAATATGTCGAAATGTCTTGAAAACGCAGATATCTCGCCAATATTGACTTTGATCGATCATAAATTCGTCTGTGAGATTCCATTTGCAGAGTTTTTGATACCGTTAATACATTTTTATGGCGAACTTTTTAATAGAGATATTTCTTACCAAATCATCTTTTTGAGCTCCAAAACATACAAAATGTAAATAACCGATATTTGAAGTCTTCTGCAGAAAAACTGGTCGAAACATGTTAATCCGGCGCATTACAGCCCTTATATTGATATGTATTAAGATTTACTTAAAGGTCAACATAAGTAACGCTACATATTAGCATTATCCGAAGGGATATGAAATATTGATTTTAACGGTTAAAATACTGCTAATTGGTTTCCGAACTTGTTGCAAAGGTTTATAATAAATAAATATACGTGATAAACATCAGTTATATCCTTTTACACAGACGTTTTGATCGAGTTTCTGGTGTTAATACAGGTATTACGGTAAAATTAAACGTTTGTGCTATCAAAATAATCTTGTGCATTTAAACCGCTAGATTTTAAAATACCACGGTATAGATGTATGAAAATATCGATCAGACATTAATGCTATGATATATTTCAATTAAATTTATTGTTTTAATAAAAAATTTAATTATAGTTGACGTTGCAGAATGATAGTCGATTCCTTTTATATGATGATTTCTTACTGGTTGAAGGTATGCGTATATCGGAGATAGAGTTGCTGCACAATCAGATGCCCCTATGATGGCCTTTTAACCTTGTCACGGGTTATAAATACCATCTACCATGTTGCAGATAGGCGATTTAAGAGCTCGGTCGTTTGTAAAGACGGTTTTAGCCGATAGTAATATTCACATTTAAGATGGCGGCAGAGTTGTTCCAGAGAATATGCAAGGCATCTTAATGTTTCCTATAAGATCTATTTTGTCATATTTGTATTGCTGTGAGCATCTAAAAGATCCAATTGGCAGATGCTTCAATTATTTTGGATCAATATAGTAAGTTTAACGACAGGGTTGTTTTTGTATGCATTTAATTTTTTGACAAGCTGTAAGCATTCCAAGTATGCCTCGGCCACTCCTTCTCTTCAATATACAGTTTGTTTTTGCTATTGTGATCTCCTCGCATTACCTTTATAGAACCTATAGAGGCAAGATGTTTGAGATCTATTACGTCTGGTAGCTCAACCCGATCTGTTGAATAAATCCGCTTACGCCTCACGTAACCTTACTTACGCCTTTTTAACGTATGTCAAGCTTAATATCAGGGGCAAGTACTGTATATTTGGTAATAACCTCAAATAATATCGAATCTATACCTTGCGGGCATGAACATCTAGCTTGCCCACAATGCTGTTGAAGCTTAACAACTTTTATTAATTCAAAAAAGTTGACGTTTACTCTATACCATGTTAATGCAGATGTCAATTGAATAGTTAAATGTATACTACGGGTTTTACACTCATTTTTCTTTTTGTAAACTATATTGTACTGTATATATTTAATCAACGATCAGTTTTTAACGATCACAAAAGGTATAATTTATAATTAAGGGTCTTACCCAGGAAATTACCTTTAATAATAATGATTTTGCACTTTTTTGCATTACAATCTTATGTGCTTTTGTTCAGTGAATTTTTTATTGCAAATTGTAATGAGTCAATGGCAAAAAAATCATATGAATATCTTCTAAGTGTTGCTAAACATTCTCTTCTTGTCTATGAACTTATTAAAATAATGTCAGCACAAATCTGTGTTGTTTTGGAGTGCTTAAAATCAAATAAAGATAACGTCGTTGCAGAAATCTTAAAAATGGAAAAAAGTTTTAGAGGTGAAGAGGTTAGTACAATCTATAGGAAAAGAAATATATTTTCGTCTTCATTAAACTGAATATATAAGATTGATGAATTAGATTTAAATCAATATGATTTCATAAGTGAAAACTCAATCAGCATTATATATTTAAAAAACAATATTATAAACGGGCATAAATTATCTAAATTGTCTTTTCCTATGAGTTGTGATGCTTAAAACATTAAAAATCTATTTTTATCTGTTTATTTTGCTTGCATATACTTAGATATTAAGGAAACTTCTCTTTTTACTGCAAATGATATATGTGACTACACAAGTGATGTAGTATCAATTTCTTCTGCAGAAAACGCAATAATTTATAATTATGAAAATGAGAATTGCTGTTATGAGTTTTTAAATATAAAAATAGACTTCTACTATATTTTAACAGCCTATACAAGCATTATAATAAAAACCAGTCAGCGTGGAATAAAGCGTTCCGCAGTAGAGATAACCGGAATTAACAAAGAAATAGAACTTTGAATTGTTTATTCAATTGGGAAAAATATTAAAGATAAAAAATGGTTAATCTTTATGACTGATTTGATGTCTCGCCGATTTTGAATCAAGGGGTTATGTTTTTATTTGTGAACTTCCATTGGAAGAGGTTTTAATATCCCTTATACATTGTTATGCTGAAATTTTTAGAAGAGATATTTTATATCAAATCGATTTGATTAATCCAACGACTTATCAGATAGAAATAACCAGGATTGTCAAATATTCTACTGACTTACTAATCGAAAAATATACAAATATCCCTATACCAGATGATTTTACTATCTACATCGAGTTTTATTCGTTGATTGATTTACACAAAGTCTACTCGTTAAGAAAATCTGTTGAAATGATGACACTCCAATAGAAACAAATTTGATGTTGCTTAGCTGTGGTCATTTAATTGGACTGGAACTATTAGATGAATGGATTGATAATAAGCTTCGCAAGTGTTTTTAGTTGTCAGAACTTAGTTAAGTATGTTTCGAGTTTTGAGACGGAAGTATATAAATTAAAGTAAACGTAACAATTAAAAAAAATTTTTAAGTTTTTAATTTGTAAATGGAGGTTGTAATGATCAACAAATGGTGTTCAGCGAGAGTAAGGGGATGATTCTAGCCACTTTGCGGTGGTTCATGCATGTAACGACCATGATAACAAAGCGAGGGTGCATAATGGCATTAAACACTGAAGAAGTGTGGATCCTTATACACAGAATTTGAATGGCTGCTATTTATAAATTTTCTATAACTTTGTTTAACTGGTGGATTTCTGTAGGCGATACCAAATTTAAAGCAGAAACAGAAAGACTGTGAAAGGAATAACGGGGAATCAAGACAACCCTGGAAAGCATACGGAGTGTGATATAATATAATGAAACACGGAAAAACCAGATCTGCCACTTGATTTATTTAGACACGAGAAGAAATAAAATCGCCTCAGGCGAATCCGTGTAAGGTATTTGAATCATGACTATACGACGAGTCAAATCACCTAAGTGACATTAAGATGCCTTGTATTTTTAAATTTACAAATCTGCGTTCCTATTCGGTTGGATACCTTCGTAGTTGGCAAAAAAGTCTTAATTGTTCGACCGGTACTTGGGCTCCTACCTCATTATAACACTTGAGCAGTAGCAACTTCATATACCGTGACATGTTGAGCAAGCTAGATCAGGGCGCATCACGCGGTTCATTGCTGCAAAACGGCATTTAGTCAGTTGCTAAGAGCTATTATAAACATTGATTTTACTAGGAGGTCTATAAACATAACGTTGTGCTATTGATAATACTCTATTAATATAGAATGTCAGACAATTAATGGTCAAAATTTATTAAGTATGGTACTAGTTATTCAAGCAGAATTAAATTTCCTAATTGCGAAAATTAAAGCCTTGGCAAAATAATCTTGCACAATTTCTTTTTCCATGGTGTGTTTAAACCGATTGACCGGCAAAAAAAATGTTCATTCAAGACCTGCACTTAATTTTCCAATATTTTATATTAAAGCCTAACATGGGCAATGACTGACGTATCATGCCTCAAGTAAGCAATTTTCCATCGTACCATAGAGACATCCTTTCTGCGAGCACATAATAAAAACACTTTTATTATCTCTCGTCATCGAAAACATGCCTTTTAAATTCTGTCCCGTTGGCCCCATCTATGCTTAAACATCGATCTACCAACTTTTTAAACTATAAATAAATACTTTAGTTTGACTTACAACTTATTCTCTTTTTGTTTTATAATTTCCCTTTGTCCAAATTCTGTCAGGTAAATTTTTTGTTTGTTTACAATCCCCTTATGAAAGAAGTTCTCGATTACAACGTAAAACCAAAACATTACAAGTTACATATTTGTGTAGGCGAGGACAGCTTTACAGGCGACGTAAGCATAGAGTTGTATGTATTAAAAGATACTAAACAATTTAATTTCAATGTGTGGAAGATGGAGTTGAAAGAAATAGTTTGTGAAATTGACAATACAAAAATAAAGCCTAGACTAGAAGTAGAAGGCGAGGTGGCTACACTTTATTTCGATAATGAATTAAAAGCAACCAACAAAGTAATCCTTTCAATCAAATACAAGGGTACATATTCTGAAGACATGTGGGGTTTTTGTAAAAGCAAGTACAGCGATGATCTTCTCTTCTCTACCGATTTTGAGCCTACGTGTGCCAGAAGGGCCTTCCCTTGTTGGGACCAACCAGACATGAAAGCTACCTTTGACATTAGTATTAAACCATTGGAGAATCAAATGGCTTTGAGCAATTCATCTCTTAAAGAAATTAGAGACGGTGTCTATTACTTCAATACAACTCCTTTAATGTCAACTTACATAGTAGCCTTTATCTCCGGAAGGTTAGAATCAATAAAGGCAACTACCAAAAGGAATGTGCCTATTGCTGTTTACGCACACAAAGAGGAAGTTGAATGGGGTAGATACGCCTTAGAAGTTGGCGTGGAGTGTCTCGATTTCTTTGAAGAATACTTTGGCATTCTTTATCCTCTCCCTAAATTAGACATGGTTGCGATACCCGCCTTTGTTAGTGGGGCTATGGAAAACTGGGGACTTGTTACCTTTAGAAAGACTTCGCTATTATTTGTAGATGGATCAACGTCCTTGAGGTCTAAAAAGATAATAGCCGAGACTGTCTGCCATGAACTTGCACACATGTGGTTTGGTAATCTCGTTACCATGGCTTGGTGGAATGACTTGTGGCTTAACGAGGGCTTTGCTACCTGGGCAGCTAGTCTTGCAATGTCCAATTTATCTAAAAAGCTTGTAGATTGGGAGGTTTGGACTGAGTTTATCAATTCTGATGTCGAGACTGGAATGTTTTACGATTGCCTTGAGTCTTCACACCCCATTGCTGTTAGTGTAGAGAAACCAAGTGAAATAAGCCAAATCTTTGACAGTATTTCTTATTCTAAAGGAGCCTCAATGATAAGAATGCTAGAAGGCTTTATTGGTAAGGAGGAGTTTAGAAAAGGTATTCGAAGTTATCTTGAGAAATATAAATATAGTAATGCTACTACCCAAGACCTTTGGGCTTCCTTTGATACTAAAGTCAATGTCAGTGCCTTTATGAATAACTGGATTAATAAAGCTGGCTTCCCGTTGGTTTATGTCGATGAGGACGGAGAAGATTTGATTTTAAGCCAAACACAATTTTTATTGTCCGGAAAGCAAACTGATGTGCTTTGGCCCATTCCAATTACGTTCTCGTGGGGAGAAACTATTCTAATGGAAGATAAAGAATTGAGAATTAAAAAGAAAAGTAGCGTCTATAAGCTTAATATGGGAGCTTATGGGTTTTATAGGACTGCGTATAATTCACAAAACCTTGCACATCTTTTGGAAACTACAACTAATGTTGACGACAAACTCAATCTAATCAACGATGTTCATGCCCTGTGCAATGCTAAAATGTTAAAAGCTATTGATGTAATTGTTCTTTCAGAGTTGTTTAGAACCGAAGACAATCCTGAAATTTTATCTTCCGTTTTTAATATGTTAAATAAGATAAGATCGCTCTGGTATGAAAATAAAAGTGTCTGTAAACACATTAATGAGGTTGTAATGGATGTAGTGGGAGAGAGGGCATATGAGATTAATTTGAATAACAAACAAGTGGGTGTACAAGAGGCCGTGACCAATTCACTGTTGATTGCTAATGCTCTTAAATGTGAAGATGCAAGGATTAAGGGGGTGTTGTCTAAGGCCTATGAGAATAAGCAAAAGGTGAATCCCGAATACACAAGAAGCTTGTTCGGCACAGTTGTTGATGACAGAGACGAGGAGATTTATAAACTAGTTTTTACAAGTAATGTTCCCGAAGAAAGGATAATAGCAATGACTGCGTTGGCTAGTATTGGTTGTCTCGATAAACTTAAGAAGACTATTAATAGGTACACTGAGTTTGAGCCTCACAACTCCCTTTACTTTTTCATAGGCTTAAGTGCAAATGAGAAGAATCGTGACTTTATTTTAAACTACCTTTGTGATAACTTTGATTCAATTAGAGCTTACATGAAGAATGACAGGCTGTTTTCTTACGTTATTGAAAGGGTGTTGTGCCTGGCTTCTACTCAACCAATGGCTTCTAAAATAATCGGTCTGTTGAATACAAAGAAGAATGGGGAAATTGTTATGGCTATTAACAAGACGATTGAAAAAATTGAATGTAACTTAGAGTTTAAGTCATTTAATAGCGATCTTGAGAAGAATTAAACGAATTTGGTTAATTTGGTATATTTGTAATTGTTTATGTTAAACTAGTATTGGTAATTGTCGTAGGTGCCTCTGGCTCCTACGAGCTTGTAGTATGTTCTAACCACATAATTGAAGGATGGTCTTTTGGAGGGAACTTTTCCCTCGCAAAACTATATAAACAACCCCACCTTCGGAGGGGTGGATTTACCAATAAATATCTTACCATAAACTTGTTATCGACAGTAATAATACTGTATTAAACACTTCATTAACTCTTTGTTGGTGCGTTTATATTTCAAGTACAGTTGGATTATGTAATAACTATATATTAAGCAGATGCATATATAAGAAAGATAACGATAACCCCTAATCGGTTATAGGCCATCTTTGATAGTTTGAGATAGATAATTAATACGTGTCTCTGCGGTTGGATGTTGAAAATACATTAGATTAAACATACTGCTATGGGAAGGCGTTATTCCGTGTCTCAAATGATACATTAATATCCAATTCATCAAGCCTTTGGCCCCAAAATGCCTTGCACTAAACATATCACACATCGTCTCCTGCCTCTGGCTCATGAAATTAATGGCCAGGTTCGCTATAAATTGTATCGTGTGATAAAAATACAACGTAAAAACAGTAAAGCGATCGAAACTTACAACACTATGTGTTCTAGGGGAAGGCTTCAACATATATCTTATCTTAATTAAAAGGAATAGGAATGATAGGGCCAGTAGAACCAAATGTCTTTTAAACACAGTATTATCAATAACGTGGTATATCTCATGCAACAATATGCCTTCTAATTCTCCGTCTTTGTAGAATCCATCGTCTTCTCCTAGCAAAATTGCATCGTTCGAAGGGCCTTTATAAGTGTAGAAACTGGCGTTATTGTCGCCGTAAAATATTTCTACGTTTAGTTTGTTAGAGTTTACAATGTCAGTGACCTTTTTAGATACATTAGTGAACTTCTTAAGAGATTCAATTGGAGGCCCGGATGCTTGTAAGGTATTGAGGTCGAAACAAAACAAAATCAAAGGTACAATGAATGGGCAAGCTTGAAATAAAACCCGTGAAAGCATAGAAAAAAGAAAAGACTCTACTACTAAACTTCAAATCATTTTAAATTCATAAACAACATTTGGATTCATGTCAAGTCCGATAATCGTATATATAAGTGTTGACGCTACTAAACTTTTTATCTCACTAAAAAATCTTTCAATGTAATTTTGTTTACACGATGATACGACACACTTAGTGACACATTTAGATATTAAATAGGCCATTAGAAGTAGAAATTGTGTTATTAGAACTGCATTCAAAAATCGGATGCCTTTAAGTGTCTTAAGAGTTTCGATCTTTATATTATTGTCCGATAAAAGTCGTTCAACAACCGCGTCTCTCTTGTAAAACGAAACAATGTTGAAAAACATATTCATACAAGATAGAACCTACTTTGAGTATGCTAAATAGGAAGAAAAGAATCGATTCATGGTTTATAAAGGTATGTAAACCTTCCTTGTTCTCCGATAAATAAAGCATTACTTTAATTTGTAATGTTCATTTAATTTATTCCTCATACAATAAGTTCGATCATAACAGTTCAGGACCTGTTCTTGATTTCTTACTGTTTTGATTTTGCAAAAGATGAAGGTTAGGGATGGTAAAGCGTGGTATAATCTATGATAGTCCATGAGACGATGGATACTTGACAATCTATGCTTTTTACCCAAGATGTTTGATCGATTGTAATGAGAACTCCACTTTGCCCGATAAGTTACAATGTACATAAAGTAATTTTACACTGTTTCCTAGACAGTTGATTGTTCGAGCAATAAACTTCAACTCATTAAGTTTGACCTCCTTTACTTTTAGATTCACACAATTTATCTTCTATTTACAAAATATTTGTAATTTTTTCCGGTAGTCGTACGTAGGCTTTTTTTAAATAGACTATTTTTAAGGCTCAGCCCGACTCAACTACAGACATACTTTCACCAAATTTACACAAAAGTAATGATTGTAAGTTATTATCCGCTCAGTAATTGTTAGTTGTTTATTTGGAGTTTCGATCTGATAGTTTCGAATCTATTTATTTGCATTATATTAGCTACAATTAGAACTAGCATTGAAGTTTATTTAATCAATTTCATCTAAGGTATTTGAAATCTTGCTGCAACACTCATTTAAGGATATTGATGGTTTTAACACCAGTATTACATTTGTTTTGGTTCCAAACCTAGCCAATCAAAATGTAAAACTCCCAAAAAACATAAACAGAAATCTGAATTGATCTAAAATCAACTTTAAAAGTTGGCGACATCAATCTTATATACCTCCTGTATGTCATACAAGCTTCTTAACTTAATTTCTAAGCATGTATATGCCAACAAAAAATTAAAGATTTGAGAGGAACCTGTGATTAACCAATAAGAGCAAAGGTTACCAAAGTTTGACTTTCTAAGTCTACTGTTTTAGGAAAAAGAGTTTGTCATTAGTGATGCTTTTTACGTCCTTTAATATACTACATCCAATGAAAAAAAACAACTACCGTGGCGTGACTTCCAAAGTGCACAGCTTAAAAAATAATTATATACAAATAACAACAAATACTACTCAAAAAATTATCTTCTTTATTTCTTCAATCTCATACTCTTGATAAATAACAATGTACTTAGTGCACCTAGGAGAAGTGAGAATATTTTATACGTGTCAACAAGTTCGCCTAGAAATATATAACATTTAAATCCCAAAAAGATCTTATTGGAAGCGCCAA
This sequence comes from Ormyrus nitidulus, assembly GCA_900474335.1. Taxonomy (NCBI): domain Eukaryota; kingdom Metazoa; phylum Arthropoda; class Insecta; order Hymenoptera; family Ormyridae; genus Ormyrus; species Ormyrus nitidulus. The sequence goes on from UCOL01004158.1 coordinate 10,414, forward strand.
TCATGGCAAAAGTAGTCGAAGAGAGCACAGAAACAACAACCGAAGTTGATATTGCTGTTAACAAAGCACAAATAGATGATACAAAGACAATTATCGTTTCACTTAGATTTAGATATCGAAACTCTATAAATGTAATGGTTAGTAATCCTATTAAAACAACAGAAAAAAGGTTGGGGAAGAATATAGCCTCCGCCACTGAATCTATTTTACATTCTAATGTGTATCTAAGGGATAAAACATATACCGTTGTACTTAATATATTCAACACTGTCCAAATATAACCAATAAGTGTAACCGAATCAATAGAATCTCCTATATAAGAACTTATAAACATTAGCAAAAAAGAGAGGATCTCGAGGGACGATACCTTTCTTTTAAAAATGATGTATTCTAAAACAGACACGACCGGGATTGATGTATTCTTAAAAAGAGTGAATAGTGAAATAGGAAGATGCTGCAGTGTTTTAATGCCTGTGCAGATCATAATATTTAGAAATATGGAAGGTAAAATCCACTTCTTGCCATTTCTTAGTCTAATAGAACACATTAACAAAGCTTTGCCTGCAAGCATTATGAGACATATAATTAAAGACTGCAAAGATATGAGAAAAAATGGTTTTATATTGTAACTACTGAGTATGTATTTGTTTACAATGGTTGTGGAGATCGAGGAAATCGTATATATTATGCTATAGAGATATTTTTTCATATTCTATGTAAATCCAATCAAGTTTTCTTCAAAATGTTTTGTATTTGAATAGTTTCAGTCGTATCTAAAACACACATCACACTTAATTGTAAACTAAGCGTTTACGGAAATTTTACTCCTATACAATATAAAAGCTATCCTAATGTCTTTTTACATGGCTTATTGTGTCGTTCGAGTTTTTTTTACACTAACGATTACATTTAAGCCTTTTACTTAGGTTAAAAGTAGAAGCACATAAAATGTTCTTGGTGACTAAAGTCTAATTTTGTATACAGCGAGCTTTTTTAATTAGTGTTTATACTGCATTCTATTTTAAATTTACTTTACGCTTATTTTAAGTCTACGATGTTCAATATTAATAATCTAAAACCATTATAAAACATCTTATGACCAAATCAAAGACTTTTTTTTAGTACAATTATGCACAAATACATTCTTGACTTATCATATTAATAACAATACATCATTGAATAAAGTATGATGTATATAAGACGCAGTGTAATGCCAATAAAGACAAGACTCTACTTTAGTACAAGAGCGATATGTTACTAAGACAACAAAGACACCTAATAACATATTTTTATGTCGAAATGATTGTCAAACATAAACTCTAAGATGCTAACAGGCTTAAAGGCAAGCCACGTGGTGTTAACGCGGCAGCCAAACAATGGTACAGCTATGATAGATTACATTGAATTTTAACTAAGTCGAGTCAATAAACAAATGAATCACATATGTAATGATCTACGCCAATATCAAGACACAATTAATAAATATTTTCGCTGAAATATAAAAAACTTTGGTACAAGAACGTTTTTAGGGTTATTATATCCCGAACACATTCTTTAAAAATAAAAGCTTTATGTGTTTACACCCTTGCCACATATAGTATAAGACTTTTAGATTTATACAATTTTGCCTTTAGGCGAATTAAATACTATTGTGTTACTTTAAATCGTTCTGATAAAGTTTATGAAAAAAATTAATAATTTGGCCGAACATATCTTTCTGGAGAGGACACTGTTGGTGATGGTTTTAAACGACCCCAATTGACATGTTTATCGTTTACCCTACCTATAAATCTTCAAAATAACAAATCATCTTTCTAGTTACACACTCGATTTATGCATCAACAGTCGCTTATCTTGTATCTGGCTGATTAAAACGTATAATATGTTATCTAAGGCAGATTAAATAAATTTATTATTAAATCAAACTTCCTTACCATCAACGTTTGTTACGTTTTATGTTACTACTTTAAAGAACATAATCAGCGAAATTTGTCACATTTTAAGGCCTTATGAACACTAAGGAAACACAAATAGAAGAAATTCTAAAAAATAATAATGCAGGAGAAATGCTTCTAGGGAAGTTAAAAACTTATATTGACGAAACCGGTTTTAAAGAAGCCCTTGATCTGCATGTTAAGACCAATCTTACAAATAAAGATCTAAAAGACATTTCAGCCAACGAAATTTTCAATCTTATTTACAGCTTTGTTAATGAAAATTTGCCAGTTGAAGTTCAAGAAAAATTATTTTACTGCGTAAGACAATATTTGGATGAGAATATAAAAGACTTTGAGGGTATTGACGGTAAACAGAATGAATAAAGGCATGGTTGGGAAATTTGGAGCGTAAATTTATGGTAAGATAAATTAAAATGTAAAAGAACCACTAATAATTCGTTTTACAACTACAAAGTACACTTGTTTTTAATGCTAATCCTTTATATCCAATACAATCTTGTCGACTTTTAATACAAGGTTAAGAAATATAAAATTCAAGGAAGAAGTTAAATGCTAAATTTACATTGTACTGGACCACAATGATCTTTACAGGAACTGCAAATTTTTAATGTGAGGCAAAAAGTGTTTATGTCTGTACGTGCTATCTATAATCGAGATGTGAATTTTACATTAACCTTTAAGATTAGAGCATATGCTCTCATACGAGTACATTCTAGGCCATTAAATTATAGTAAATAATGCCATATAACCTATAGTCAGCAATAACTTGCCTACCTTTAAGTGGGGGAACAATTTGGCTACCCATTATAAATTTTATGTTCAAAGGCAATCGTTGTATGTGTCACTAATAAATGGCTTAAAATTAATTTACGTATCTTGCTTTTATGAAGTTGAAGCAAAAAAAATCTAGAGGCCTCAGATTAAGGCATCAGTTTCTCAATAAATTAAAGTTGTTCGATTAACATAAAAGCAACATAGCAATTAGAGTTAAATTACCATAAAATATTACTGTAAGTAATATTATACTCATACAAGTCTTGGTCAATTTGAAACTAGGGACTTTAATTGAACATCGTTTACACGAAGCGATCACATTTTAATTTGTAAGTTGAAACATATAATTATGTGTTTCACATAAATTTAAGCAAATCAATTGGTTGTTAATTTGTGTTATTAATCATCATTATTGATATTAGAACATACAACCAGATAAATGAAGTATATTCTTAAATGTTTTATGGTACATTTACCAAATGATGACATGATGTAAACGAATAATTTGATTTCTAAAACACTTTTAAGCACCACATAATATATGTTGGATTAAAACGAGCATGTACGATTACTGGAAATAATTTGAACTTCTGCGATTTGAAAAATAGCAATATATTGGCCGTGAATACCTTAAACGTTTACCTAGTGTGATTCTTAATAGTAAATATGCTTTGTGTGATCTATAGCTTGAATTCAACAAAAACTACCGAACGCGTCGTAACATTCCACAAACCATATCCTTCTTAGACAATATAAATAAAATTAATCGTCTAAAATAAGCTTTAATCATTGACTAGTAAACGTCTTTATAGAATATATCGTGCTTATGTTCGATAAATATATATAACTATACGACAATTATGTTCCCTTTCGTGTCATATATCGATTTGGCCAATGCATGCAAACAAAAAAATTACCGATATCAGTAAAAATTTGTCGAATTTATAAGATAATTTTTAATATGGTTTTATACATAAAGCTTTATTATTAGAAACTTTATGCTTTGTTTAATAAATCTAATCTTCTTTAAGATTTTTTCTGTGACTCAATCTTACGTTAATTTGAGAAATTGTTATTTTCTGCATTAAATCAAAAATTGCTATTTTTCTGTATTTTAAATCAATTAAAATCAGTCTACAATATAGTGTGATTTCCATTTACATTCTTACAGGTTCTTATTGATAAGATTATTAGGAACTAAGAGGATCTTTATATATCTTCAATGTACATGCCATACCTATTCATACACTTTTACAATTTTATAATATTGTCGAATATCTAAAAAATTAAAATGCGACTGCGGGTGGTTTACATAATTGTCTAGATCGAATAGTAGAACATTATGAAAATGGTGATATAGTCTAGAATGATTATATTCTTTTACTATAGTCTAAAAAACTTCAAAAGTATTCAAATACTGCAATAATAATCTAATCAAAGCAAGGCTTTATCGATAACATAAATATATCAAAAAATTGTTTCTTTTTCATTTAATTAACAATTTTGGATTATCATAGTTTATAATAAACTGGTTAAAACAAAAGAAGCAATTGAAAACTTTTAAGATATTAAGTAGAGATAGATAAATTAAATTTCTTTGAAAACTCATCAAAACCATCTTTACAGTTACTACTAGCATTTTTTACGCTAACAATTTTAAATTAAAAATATAAATTATAACGTAATATTGATATTTGATTTAGAATTGTTATAAATAGAATGCAAGCATTAAACCCATGATCGAAACAGTTTCAACAGCATCAGCTATTTCTATGATTATATCCTCTTTGTTGGGTGTCGGAATATATTATACACCCAGCGCATTTGCACAATCCGGATTTATTGGAGGAACATTTATACTTATTGGTGCCGTGGTACTATCTACTTTATCTATCTACGCTTTATTTGAAGCCTCAAGCTTTATGTCAAATCTCTATAAGAATGTCCAAGCACTGCCAACGGGTTCTGATGATAATAATGACCTTGAAGAGGGTCAAAATACCGGTGATATGCAAGAGATTCCACTAAATGAAACAGAAGAAGGTAACAGTATGCCCATAGAAACATCCAATTTTGTATTATCATATGCAAATATAGGTTATCATGTCCACTATATTCTTGGGTATGCAATCAATGCGATTATTGTATTTGCTGGGCTTTCTACTTGCATCTTTTTTCAAAAATTTACTGCCCAGATAACAAGCTCGCTATTTGGATATTCTGAAAATGACAATGAATGGAACCTAATTAATGTCGGCTTTATGGTGCTTTACGGAGTTATACTCTTGATAGTCGCCCAAGATAAGAATTTATCTAAGATCGAATGGCTTTCATATATCAACCTTGCATGTATGTCCTTAATTTGCTTAACTACATGCATTTTGACCTTCCTCTTACAAGGCTTTGTGGAACAACATCCAGAGAGTACCGGAAAAAATGGGTTTTTATATACTTTTGTAGCCTTTGCACTGTCCATGAATTGTCAGCAAAACGTTGTTTCAATATTTTCTGTACTCAAAGACAAGAGCAGAAAGAACTTATTCATGATCGCAGCTTTGGGATCTATTATTCCCGGTGCGCTTTACTTCAT
>UCOL01004159.1:0-15711 GCA_900474335.1 Ormyrus nitidulus
ATTTATGCATTTATTACGGAGATACAGCGATTTAAGTTTCGAAATTTCGAAAGAGTCAAGACGTTCATGCAGTGTTGCCGCGGACTCGAGCTCTCACGCTAGCGCTTGTGTGCGTGTACACAGATGTAACTTCTTTACGTGTGCGTGAGCAGGGACGGACAAATTTGAGGATCCGTAGAGAAGAACTAGATGGCGTAAGGCACCCTGTCGCGGGGCCCCGTGTGCTGTTCATACGCTCCTGACTGGATAAACCTCCTTAATTATAAGCGACAGCGCGGCGTGCAATGACACAATTTCAGTGGAAGCCATTAATACTACAGAAATAAATAATTAAATCAGATTACTGCCCCCTTTTTAATTCTCTCATCTACACTACTTGTAAATGTAAATAAGCTCATATAAAACACGTTAAATTTTTCAAGATACAGCTTGAATTTCCGAAAAACCGTTATTTTTTTGCACAGGTAGCGAGCTTTTCAATAAAATATGGTTCCCTAAAGGTTTCTTTTGTGTGTAGATTCTTCTTAATAATGTGGGGAATACAGTCGAGGTACACCTCTTTTCTTGAACTATTCTTTCAAATTCAGGCGATGATTATTAACTTTTAACGTTATAATAAAATAACCGATTAAATGAAAATAATTACATATTTTCATTCTATTTAATCAATTCAGAAAAACATTTGAATCCGCACATTGCTACAACCATTATAGCAATTCAATAACCCTTTCGAGCAATTAATTACAATGCTGATTAACAGTATTTATTTCCTTATTTGATTAACAGTATTTATTTTCAAGTAATTAAAAGAGGGCGTTTCTTTACACTACTTATACAATAATAGAGCAAATAATCCTTCTGTTAAAAATGTCGAAACGTCCGCTTAGTCATTTTGAAGCGCGATATTAAAAAGTCGCAGTCCAAAAAGAAGAACAGTCATTTTTCGCTCTAAAATGAAAGAAGCACGTATAGGAAGGTCTCCGATTACGCGAGCAAGGGCACGCATCTCCTTCTCTCTCTCTTTCTCTTTCTCTCGCATACACGTGTGCATTTGCGTCGCTTCATTATTACTGGGGCGTGCTCTCATACGTTGTCGCGATACCGAGAGTTTTTTCACACTTTATATACGTGCATGTCTTCACGTTCGCTGTCTCATCTTCTTTACACGCTTTCGCTTGTTGTTCCATCCTCTCTCCCACTCCCCTCCCGCCTTCCATTCGTTTTCCTCGACCTTATGCCGGTCATTGTTTTCTCAGATTCCTTTTGAAGGCAGACGTGCAGGTTGTGAATAATGTGTCTTCGCGTTGTCGCGGACGAATTAAACGACGAACTTTTCATCTTAAGCAAAAAATGGCGACATAAAGAAGCTATAAAACTGTTCTTTCTTTAGATTGGTATTCTCGCCACTTATTACAAATTCTTCGCAGTCTAAAAATAGAGATTTACGAGCACCTTTAGCGGCATGCAAAATAAACCCGTATTAAAACATTTTTATCCGGCAAAGGCTTTGTTAACGTACAAAAGATAAAATGCAAAATTCATTTAAAATAACAAAGTCCTTCCTGCATAAATTATCCTCTCCTTCAAAGTACCAGCATGTATAAAAGTTAACAGCATCATCGCAGCTAATTCGGTAAATCAGCAGCAGCACGGTTAAGAAATATTAAAACAACCTGTCCCGAGGTACACGAGTCTTTTCCCAACTAGCGAATTACTGAGGGATTCTCCCAGACTTAATTAAACTTGTTAAACAATGCTTATCGCGACCGATAGAATCTTGCGAGATAGCGGAGGGTGTTGAATTCGTACTCCATTTTCACTGGCCTCCATCCAAGGTCAACCCGAAAACAAAACGCCCCCATCCGAGGAGTTTCTCCCGCTGCACCTTCAGCCCCTCCCCCGCCGGGGCTAATTATCATCGTCCTCTTGGCAGTCGCGGCTATTGTCAGAGCGGCGTCGGCAGCCAGGAGTTTCAGCCGGGCAAAGTTCCCCTTTACATTCCGCAAAAGCGTCTTTCTGCCAATGTACACGGAACTTCTCCCACCCCGCCTCTTTGAACTTAGTGTCTTACCCGGCCTTTTTGCTTGCTTTCTTATTTCCCTCCTTTTCTTTTCTTATCACTTTCTTCCTTTATCTTTACGTTTTACTTCTTCTTTCCTGAAAAATTTATACAATTAGAAGAAAATCGTTAACCGATGTCACTATTATAAGTAGCAAAATTATATTGCTGGCGAAAAAAATGAATAAGGGTTTGTAAAATGAAGTATAATTGTAAATTTTTTTTCTGTTGCAGGTAAAGATTTATATTTGCAAAGCTTTTTTATAAGAACGATTTGTAAGTACAAATTTACCAATAATTATAGTGATAATTATAGTAAATATTACATTCGGTTAGTACGAAATAAAAGAAAAGGAAAGGGAATGGTTCCACGTTTTCCAAATTTTAACTTCAAATGTGAGTTAAAAGTATAACCGGAAAAGGGGGTCTACTAATCAGGAGGAAGAGACGTGAAACACAATAAACGGTAAAACTGCACAAAAGTCAAATCATATAGGAAATATATTCAAAACTAGTATGTGAACAAATACCAATTAATATTTCTCACATTGCGGGTACTGTTACGTTCATTTCTAAAGTTATTTAACTTCCAATAGTAGAAGCGAACCAATACGGTAACGAATTCTACAGTACCAAATCGCGGAGGGCGAAAGAGGCAGCGCAAGAAAGCTCCCTCTCTCGTTCCGCGTGCAGCGTACGTATATCGAAAATCGCGAGGATGCACGCGCCGAGAGACACCGGGAGAGAAGCCGGCATAAACGAAGCTCTCGCATAATGAGAATCTTGTTATAGCCGGCGGGTAATTGAGTTTCGCGCTTGCTTGTATGTACGCCCGGGCCATCCGTTCTCTTTCAGCGACGAGTGCTAGCAGTAATCGCGCGCGAACGCAAAGTTCGCCTCGCGGCGATAATACCGCTCGCAACCCAATCGGGGCACAAAATCTGATCGATTCAATTTCTGTCCCGATTCGTCGGCTTCATTACGAACTTCCAATCTCTCGACGCTGCCGCCGCCGCCGCCGCTGCTGCTGCTGCTGCTACGACTGCGAGCGAATCAGGGATGGCGCGAGGCAAGCCAAACTCTGACGCAGTTACGCCGGAGTATAGCTGCCGCGGATAGATGGAAAGATTGAAAGGACTTCATTGGATCGCTGAATTCATGCGACTCGCTTGGGGGGAAGTGAGAAGAAAAGAGGCGAGAGGAGTGGGGGTGCTGGCTTTTTTCTTAAGTGACTGCCTTGAGGAAGGCTTTTGTAGGAAGTATTTCTTTCTGAATGGAGTTACTGAGTAAAATCTTGAAGAATTTATATTTCAAGCACGCGTCCAATTCAATATTCGTAAGACTAATTTCAATAAAACTTGCGAATTTACGATGTCGCACTGAAGCGCGAGAATTTTTTAGCTTCCAGTTATGGATTTAATATCTTTAATTACTTCGGATATTATTTTTCTGCAATTCCATTAGCGCAATTCCATAAGCTCAAGTCGCTTCGTCAAAGCGCTTGCAAGTCCTAATTTAAGGATGAGCGTAGATTTGATACTGGTCTAATAAGTCAAGAACGTGCTGCAGTGGGTGGTGGTATAGGTAAAAGAGAAGGAGAAGATTGAAAGGGGTTCATTGATGGAGTCACAGTGGCGAATGAGAGGCTCTGGCGAGAGAAATGGAGAAGACGAATGGAAAAAAGAGGAGGTGGCGATTCAAGGGAAAGAGATACGTGAGGATTGGCAGGGGTTAGTTCGGTCTTTTATTTTAGTTCGGCGCGGTCTATATCTCTGTCGGAGGTTTATTTGGGTACGTGAGTTTAATTTGAGTGAACGAAGGAGGTCGCTTAAATCTTATCCTTTCCTTTAAATTTCGTCGAATTTTTGGGGTAATCGGATTTTACTGGATTTGAATAAAGTACTGTAAGCAGTAATGAAACCGAACGTTTTCAATTAAATTACATGAGTGAAATGATTACAAATTTAGCAGACTCTATTAAAATAATGAATAGTGCACATGTTTGGGGATCAATTATTTGTCGCAGTAATAACTTAATGCATCGTCCTTTTGATCCGTAAAAAAAATATTAACTTTAATTTTTCAGAAAAAGAAGCACTTTCACATAATTATTGATCATAAGCCACGCTCTAGATTCCACGCCTTTATCACAGGTCTCTCCGCTAACGAAATAGAGGCGGCCTTTTTGCAATGGCCGACGCACTAATTTAATATAACCATAAAAAGCGATAAAAGCCGTATTTGGTTAATTTTCTAAAAGGTCCATTAACCCTTATTCACGGCGTAACTTCCCTCGCCAGTAGCACCCCGGCGCCGCGTCAATGGCTGCCTCGCATGCGAAATGCGTGTAAATGACAGGTGCCTGCACTTCCCCTCCACAGAGCCCGCGGTTATCGATGATCCCATCTCTCTCTCTCTCTCTCTCTCACTCTGTGCGCCCGAGTCCTTTTTTTCCCTTTTCACGATAAAATAGCAAAGGAATCTGTGAAAGGCCCCTCCAGTGCGTTCTTTATGTCTTTCAGATATGCAGGATGACGTGAAAGAAAGGGTGGGAGGGAGGGGAGATATGACATTGCGCAAAAAAACACGGAGGCGCTTGTAATTACACTGAGTAAAAGGAAAATAAAGAGCCTTCGCTTTGGCGATGTCACTCGACCTGGCAGATTTATCAGACGGCGCAGGAGTGTACGTGAGAACGCGTTGCGTGTGTTTATACCAAGCTGGAACGAACGTTTCGAATGATAAAGGCAGTTGTTTAAGGCAGCGCGAGCACTTCTTTTTTTATCGCGGAGTGCATTCGTTTACTCGTCTTTATGCCTTATAATTAAGATTTCATAGACTAGAAAATTGTTCCGATAAAAACGAGTGTCGGGGATTTTGCGCCTCCCTGAATGAAGCTCGTATAAATTTGCAGGTAAATAATATTGTATCTATGCAAATTTGTCAATGTGTCAAAGAATTTTATGGAGTTTTTGTGATTTTACAGTACATTCTTAAAATATTATAGAAGGTTTTATGGACTCTATTTCAGTTTCTTTTATGAAGCGTCAGTTACTGTATGAATAAACTTTAGAAAAGAACTTGTAGTGCACTTTTATATCGGTTCAATCTAGTCTAAGCTTATCGCAATAAAGAATTAGCAATACGTTTGAATTTGCTTTTAGGCAAACTGATTGATAGTGTCATCAATTCGGGTTTTTCATCCGAAGATTAACGACGTCTAAATAAGCCAAGGATTACACATATTAAAGTTCCATTACGGTGTCACGGGAATATATACCCGCGGATAAAGCTCCATAACTGCGTGATTTATAAACGACTCACACGTGCACGTTCGAAAATTCGTAATAAAATTCGGGCTCCCGATCCTCTATAAAATCAGTCGTTTAAGAAGGCCGCCCCGAAATAACAAAAATAGCCGCGACCGCCGCTAAATTACCCGGGCGACGCTCTCGAATTCAGTTTACAATTCGGCTAATGCAATAACCTTCCGGCAGCCGACTCCCTTAAGGCCCCATAACTAACTCTAAAATCCTCGAAAGCGCGACTCTCCCCGGCAGATCGAATCAATAACTCATGCATCACAAAAGTAAAGCGGGCGAGGGCGCCTCGTTCCTGCCCATGGGTGCAAGGGAGAGAGAGAGAGGGTTACACACATTCCCGGTGTCAGTCTCTTATGGTTTGAAGTGGTAACTCGTCTCCTCCGAAGATACCCTGCAAGTGAGCGAACGAGAGAGATGGAGAGAGAGAGAGGGAGATAACGAGGAGGAGAGTTTATAGAAGGCTGGATCCCTTCGCCTAGTCGTCTCCTGGTGAGCGCAAAGTGAGCTTAATCCCACGGCTTTCCGGGGTCTTGAGTACTAAGAGAGAGAAATGAGCGAGAGACAGATAGAGAAACAGACGCGGAAGCCCGGCGGAATGTCTGCGCCGTACACACGTCCCGACGTCGCCGCGAGTCGGGCGCGATATGCTCGCCTCTCCGCGTGTATCTACTTGTTTTGATTAGAGTTCTTGTGTACTTGCGCGCTTCTTTGTACGGCAATATGCTCGCGGGCGTTTGTACGCGACTACGCGTCAGGGGGCTTTTAATGGTGCCTGTAAACCTGCGTACCCTTCGCTTGGATTTATTTCTTTGTCGAGCATTTTATCAGCGGTAAAGAAACAATGCATTTTAAGAAAAAAAGGGAACAAATTCAAAGAATAATCGAAACGCACTGATATACCCGAACAGAGCCGACAATCGACGCAGTTCTATCGGAGGGCAGACATTTTTTCGCATCCATGCGCGCCCGGCGGATAAATGCCATTGAGCGATTTTATCCGGCCATTGCCGGATGTGCGAGAGCGAAGCTTAATACATAATCACGATTCGCGCGTGCATTGAGAGATTTCCTTCAACGGTTTCGATAAGAATCTCTTTCTCTCTCTCTCTCTCTCTCTCTCCTCGGCGTTGCAAAGGCCACCGGCGAAGCGAAACCGATGCGGATATAGATAAGCGGCGGGCCCGCCGGATAGAGAGAAAAAGATAATGGAGTCAGATCAATTCGACGGATTCTCATCTTCTTATCTCATATCCTAAAGCAGTTGCCGGCGAATGCGCGGGGACTCTCTCCCTCTCTCGTTCTCTTGCGGATAACGCGCTCGATGGAATCGCACATACGCGCTTCCCATACTTGGATCTCATTTCGTAGAGGGTGGAAATGGATATGGACTTTTGCGTGTTTATACTTTCTTTTGCTCGTTCTGCCTCTGCTTCTAGCGACGGCTGTTAAACCTCCGTGACTGCTTGACCTTCGATAAATCGTCGCGTTCACGTCTCGGATTAATAATATAAAGTTGTTTTCACGAGCCGACAAAATATTGCGCTGCTCGCTTGTTTTACCATTAGAAGCGAAAGAAAAGCTCGAAAAATTAAAGCTGTTTGTCAAGCAATTATTTGAAAGTTATTAAACCCACCGCGGCTTATTTATCCGCGGAATCGGAATAATCCCGGAGTAAACAGCATCGATCGGGCAGCGTCTGAGCTGCTTCGCATTTCTATTTCCTTTTTCTTCCTTGCGTATACTTAAGGCGCGCAGCATGACTGCAACCGAAGCAGAAGCTTAGAAGTTTCCGCCTGCCTCTCTTTGCCACACGAGTATATATACATATATATGCGTATCGGCGATGCGACGTCTGCTTGCAACGACTGCTTACTGTTTGCGGTGGAGCAGAGGCAGGCAGGGAGGGAGGAAGAGAGAAACAAAGTATATACAGCACGCAGTTCATGACATCGGCGCTTCGTGTTTGAAGGAAAACTTAGCCTTGTTTTCTTTTTGTACTCTTTGCCTCTCTCCTTTCTTTGCACGCTTGAATGAATTTTATTGTGCATCTTCTTTATCATCGCTAAGTGATTGTTGACTTTTAGGGTTTATAATCTCGGAACGTGACGGGGTATGACTGTGGCGGAGATTCTTCTTGAAAGCTGGACTTAAAAGGAGGAATTAAGAGATTGGAACATTGCGAAAAAGCACGAAGTACTTTTAATACTCTTAAAATGGCAGCCTATTGGAAAATTGATTTTTGCCTTTTCTGTAATTAAATATTTCAGAGTTCACATTTGTGCGACCTACTTTACGATTCTCGATAATGCGTCGAAGTGGTTCGTAAAATTATGATTATTTTACGACGCGATAAATCTTTTCTTAAAATAATGATTCTTCTGAATGAAAAAAAAATTGTTCAGAAATTATGACGCCGACGTATTTGTAATTTCCGTTGCAACTGAGTAATTAAATTCTCAATTCGTGCACTCGACAAAGTGTTAACCATTTTGGCTTCCGTAATGGTAAAATTTAATTTCGCTCAGCTTCAATTAAGATCGCTTAAGTAAATATTCATCGGGTCACGAGGAAAAATAACACGTTGCACTTGCGAACGCGCCCCAACTCACACCCTTCTAACATTACTTTCTCTCTGCAAATGAGAAATTACTGAGGAGAAGCAGCACCCTTGCCAGCATCCTTTGCCGGCTGTTTACAAAACCGCGGGACCGTTGAACATTTTTGTGTCTTTTCATCCATTACGTAGATTGAGGCATTTCGCTTTTCCCTCCTTTTATCTGCCCATCCCTCGGAGATAACCTAACAAGCAAAAGGGTGTAAAAAGCACTTTCGGTGTAGCCATCGATCGTAAAGAATGTAAAAGCTCGCTTGCAAAATGCTATAAAATTATTCATTGTTGTAAGCCTAAACTATCGCAAAGGAAAATCGGCAGTTTACGCGGGGCGCTACTCATTATCCCCCCTCGAGTGTTTTTTTTTCTTTCACAAATGAAGAGGCTCGAAATTCTTGCTCGCCAGCGCGAAATTCCGCGCTTTGACGCAGCAGCAGCAGCTCTCTCGGCGAGAACCTTTAATTTCGTCGGCGCCGAGTTACTTGCTCGTTGACTTCGCAGCGCGAGAAAATTCTCCGTGCACGAGCTTCCGTCACACGGTTAAGTGCGTAGCTCCGCGCGCGCGCGCGCAACTTTTTTCTCTTTTGCCGCGCAGCTTGTTAATTCAGTTGCAGTCGTTACTTCACAAGTAATAGTACAAAGCATCTTTTTATTCAAAATAATATACTCGAAAATGACTTCTTTGAGATGTTCTTCCCTTAAATTAATCACGCCGTACACAGCTTTAAAAGCGTCATTCTGGTTTGCGTTACTAAGTCGCAGCCACTTTAAAAAGCTCCTTCTTACTAACAAAAATGCGAGTAAGCCCAGGCTCTTGCTGCAAATAAACGGCTTTTTCAAAAGGCAGCCATTTATAGAACCGGCGTCCGCGCGTTTGAAGACAGACTCGGCCGCTTGCGCCGACTTAATTAAGTTATTTCAATTAAAATTCCTCGCGAAGTCCTGGGTCTCGGACTCCCGCAAGTAGCTGGAAACGTAGCCCCAGACTGGCGTAGGCCCGAGCTAACGGCGAGAGCCGGAGAAAACGAGACTAGGCGCGCATGCGAGCCCTGTGTAGTTAGAGCGAAGGGAGCTTTGCTGCGTCGGCAGTCTACCTTTCGACTGCTCGTTATAGCTTTTTCGAGTTGCTAGTACTCGCCTTTTTTCGCTGAAATTTGCGGCGGGGAGCTTTTTTACGGCCGCTCGGGAGAAGTTTGTCTTTTTCGTTCGGTTGTTCTTCAAATTATTCGATTGTTTAGTTAAAAGTAAGCATTTATTCAGTTTGTTATTTAAAATTTTACTTACAAGTGAATAATAGTTTTATTATGCAGATGTTAAGAGCGACTCTTTAATTAAAGTCTACTGATATTTGAACGATGTCTCCGATCTTTTATAGTGCTAAAAATATAGCTAAGTTGATAAAAGCTTCAGTATTTAAAAATATAATAGCCGAGCACTTGTAATTACTGTCACAGCTGGCTTTTTAATTGAACTAATAATAGTAAAGTTAAAAATAAAAATTTCTTTTCTAAGAATTACATTAAGACTTATCATGACGTCTGACTAGTTTTCATTTTTACTACTTACGCTTTAATTACACAATTGTATTAAAATCAGTCTTTAAAACTTCCATCTAATAACTACTACAAGTAAACGAATCTGAATAAAACTAAAAAATTTAATAAAGCGCGCGCACTAAGCCCGTTCCTTTCCATTTATCCGAAGAAGCTCTATTGTAAGCACAAAGTGCTGTCCAATCCCATCGTTCAAACCGCTAAATGGCCCTCTAAAACCGCCTCCCCCCGAAAATCCAAGCCTCCATTTCTCTAATTCCACTGCAAATGAATAACCGTAAATAAACCGGAGCCATTAAACGTGGGGCCGCGCATAGACTTACACCGGTTAAGGTACAACCACTAGTGGACCTGAAAAAAGGACCAGACGGAGGGGACTACGTATAGCCGAACAACTGATGCCGTTCCGTATTTCATTGAAATTGAAAAGGCCTCGAAGCATATACATTAGTTTGCACATAACCGAATGCACGCCGAAAGCGAAAAGCACTTCAGCGGGGGCAGGAGGGCTGGAGGGTCACGTGCCATCCCACGCGCACATTCACCCACGCTGCCATTTCGGATTGCGGCAGGTGGAATTCGGGCATTACACGAGGAGGTGGACAATGCCGGAATGAGGTCGCGTGTAGCGCACTGCTCGGTCACTGAACTGAATATATATATATATATGTTCCATAATAGTACGCGTTTTCGTTCTGTCTGTAGGCTGGCGATGCATGATGGTGTGTTGAAAAATTAGGTTTGAATTCTCTGCCGTATAAATAGCCCGTTTGCTTTGAATGGTTGTTAGCGATGCGATTCAAGCACTGCGTGGTTGTTAACGAATTTGAATTGGTTCTTTTTCAATGGAAAAATCTGCAATATCGTATTCTTGGAACTTTCGTTTTATTAAACCTTTTGATGGAAAGGCATTTTCTTTTAGGAGTGAAAAGTTTTTTTATCGCACAGAAAAATGTTTCGATACTGGAGTAACGATACTGGAACTAAACAAAATTGTATACTGCAAAACTGCATGTGTAGTAAAAGTTACGCATGGAGAATGTATTGTTCGCAGTCTGTTAAATTGAAATTTCACATATGAAATAGTCGTTTTAAATAAGTGAATTATAGGAACTGTTGCAAATTTCGAAAGTTATACTAGGGTTTTTGTCCTTTTTATCTGACGAAATATCGAATCCATTTCCATGTAAAGGGTGATGAATGTAAATAATCCTGCGACGAAACATTTCACTCAAGAGAGTTATATTTGACATGAAGTTTGTTTAATATATATCTGTCAGTCAAATTTGAATTTTAGTTTGAGCCTTGATTCAAAATAAAAATTAAATTCATGATTTTAGTAAGATAAATGTTTTATTACATGTTTGCTACTGCTGTAAATAATTACGCTTCAAAGACTTCAGCTTTTAAAGTTGAATAGGAGTTAGCAAATATTAGTACTAAATAGCAGTATGTGAAATAAACTCCAAATCGAGAAATACAAGTTTATAAGCCGCATACACTTGAGCTTAATACAGTCGCGATTATCGTTAAAAAAGCGTGAAATCAATCGACGAAAGCCGAAAATTGGCAAAACATTTTACGTTAATTTATTCCCATTCCCCGGCGGGAGACGCAGTGCATAAAAATCTGAAGATTACCCGTGTTTTGAGGGTATACGCACACGCGCAGTGCGCATTATAAATTCGGGATCGAGCCAGAACGTATACCGGCTCGTGGATTTCGCGCACGATAAATACGCTTGGATTGGGTTGGCCCGCTCGAAATATGGAATACCCCGGGCGTTATTGTCGACGATTCATTATAATAATGAAGCCAGAAGCGAGCGACAAATGCTGCGCGCAACCATTTCCGCGGCGGTAGAGCTCTTTTATATTTTTTCCCTTTAAAGGGACCGGATAAAAAAGGGTTGAGGCAGAGTTTGCAAATTTCCGCGGGGGTAAAAACAATTTTCCGGCCTCGGTAGTCTTGCGCGTGGGAAAGCAGATTTACATAATCGGTTTAATAATTAATACTGCGATAGGTGATAATCGATTATGCAAATGAGAGCCCCGGTAATTATGCACACAGCGATTAATGAAAATTCAAGGCAATTATGGGTAGAAATATTAGGGGAAAGGAGTGTTCCGTGTCCTTGTCTAATTGAATTTTTTTCCTGTTTCGTCGGAGAGTCGGATAATGTATAAGTTATGAGGAAGTGCACGCAAAAAAGAATTTTCACCTTTTACGTATATAATCTACTCTTAGAAAGTTATTTAGCAATAATAATTTTCACATGCGGAAATAGATAAGTGTAGAGGACAGAAAATATTGCAGCTAAATGAAAAAACTATTACGCATATTGCTGTTTGCTAATAGTTGATAGTAGTGATTCAAATGCGATTAGCAATAGAGGATAGAAACAAGAATTTAAATTAGACTTGTAATCGATGTTATGCTAATGTGAAGAAGACTGTGATAATGCTACATTAGCATAAAGTGGCTGTTATAGAGATTACAGTAATTACTATAAAACAAAGCTTGAAAAATTAAACTGATTTACTTTTATCTACCTTAACTTGCAAATATCTTATTATAGTGGGTCTTACAAGAATTCCTAATAAGTGAACACGATTCGCAGATTATCTTGAACCAATTCAAATTATGCGGTCATATTACAGAAGCTTGTATTAATTAGTATCTTACACAACCACTCCAAAAAAGCCCTGGACAAAACACCTTGGTTTAAATCAAAGGGGACTCCTTTTCATGCTGTGCGTTAAAGACCGCCACATATTTATCTAATAAGTAACGCTAAAAAATGCTTTAAAAAGTTCATTGACTTATTTCCTAAAATCAATTCCAGTATTGAGAATCAAATGCGGCCGTTCCCCTAGAAAATCCTAGCTCGCCATCTTACCAGCGTCGATAACTCGCGAAACCGCTCATTACCGAAGAATACGAAAGTGCAACTTGAAAATCCCCATTACACTATTTCGGGAATTCTGTTAAATGTATGTTGGGTCTTATCGCCTCGAGTTATCCGCTCGAGCTTGAGGTTATCGCGAATCGGATTGCGCCAGTGATTAGCGCTGAAGAGAGGGTGTGGGAGCGAGAGAGAGAGAGAGAGAGAGTCACGTATACGTGTTACCGAGAGATGCGTGTTCGACTCTTATCAGTGATAGGAGCGAGATAACAATCAGACGTTTAGTACCCCCAGACAGCAACGCTAATCCTGCGTGGAACTCCGATGTACACGCCAGAGGCTATCAGCGTTGGCCTGTCCTTTAAGGCTTTAAAATGGGGGAAAGATAGTTTTAATTAAGAAGGGACGATAATTGCCCCGAGTTAATTGTTTTTATTTGAATTACTTCGTTCCTTCCTTTCTCGATTCCTCCTGTGAAGAATTCATTATTAGAAAAAGGGATCATTCTTTACATTATAAGTTTTGTTTTTAAGTTTTATAAGCGGAATGGCAATAATGGTTCCTGGAAATACATTCTGAACTATTAAATTAATGTACAAAATATGTATTACAAACCCTTAAAGACATTCTTTTAAAGACATCTCTCTTTGCAAATTGTCTCCAATAAAGTATTCAGGATTCCTTCAATTACCTTTGGGTTTCGAAAGGTTTATTCTATTTCATACCGCAAGGTTCCTAAACGTAAGTGCGTTTTACTTGTAACCGTACCGAAGCTCTTAAACAGCCTTTGATCGTGAGACAAATCCCCTTACTACCTCAACGAAGGACTATTCTATCTAATGTCACCTTACTCGAGCTCCGAGAAGAGAAAGGGCCCGTTCATTAATCAGCATCCTTAGGTCACGAAGAAAGAGAAACCGCGGCTCGTTTACCGCGGATAATTGAAGAGTTGGCCGCGTCAAAGGAAAGCCAAGTCAAGAGGGAAGCCGAGGAGAGAAAAGAAAGGGAAAAGCTTCGCGCGACACGTTACTCTTTCATCGACGTCTTACCCTTCCTACCCTCCCTCCTTCTTTTTTCCTCTTGAAAAGCTCCCGGTTTGACGTCGCCGAGGAGGAGAAAAAGCAAGAGAGAGAGAGAGAGAGAGAGAGAGAGAGAGAGAGAGAGAGAGAAGTCTAACGAGCGGACTCGCCCGAATCAAAGCGTGGCGACTGCGGTTGACCTCATCAAGACTCTCGCCACTTACGGGTACAGCCGCAAACTCGCGCGCACACATAGCCCCCTTAGATCGGAGGCGCGTCGCGTCGCATTTTCCGCACACGTGCTTTTCTGCTACTTCTCTCTCTCTCTCTCTCTCTCTCTCTCTCTCTCTCTCTCTCTCTCTCTTTCTCTCTTCCTTCGGTGTGCCGCCGCCGGCAGCCCGAAGGTCCGACTATGGCGCACTGCAATGCGCACTCGTGTGTACGTGTTGGCTGGCCCGCGTCGGCTTTAGGCGGAAGTTATCAGCAGCTGCGGTCTTTGCTAGATATGTCAGCGCGAGGTTGCGTTTGCCCGGCCATGGAAAAAATTTAATCTGGCACGTGTCTGACGAAATTCTACCTCGGCTCGATGCCCGGCTGACTAAACTTTCATTTGAATCACTTCGGCAGCTAGATTGCGAATGCTTAAAAGCTTTTTGGCGCGCTTCTACAACCCCTTTTGTGAAAATGTTCTTATTATTAATTTAAGGTGTTTTTGTCGTTAAAATTGCGTCTGAGCCGCAGTTTTTTCAAACAAAACAAAAAAAAATATCTTTCTTAAAACAAAAGAATAATGCGGCATTTGAAAGCAACAACGGCGCGCGGAACAATGCCTATCGCTCCGAAGCAGTTCTCGTAACGAGGTTCTTCAGGTGTGAATATGAGGCGGATTATTTCCCTCGCTTGCGCTCGGCGCTCAATGGACAATTGACTGGCCGCACACCTAATGGCGCTGATTAGGTTTTAGTCGAGTTATTTTAACGCACGAGTTGCCGAACAATCGGATTCATTACTTCCACGTGCTTGCCCTACTGACGGGCCGCTTTGAGCTTTTGTTCGAATAACAATTACTTTAGTGGCTTGAGTCTTATGGGCGGAAAAAATTCGCGATCCTGGAAATGAGCTATATCAATGTGTAAAAGTCAAATTGGCACTGGTACATTTATTTAAGAATACATTTATCAAGTATATGATTTTATTTCTATCTCAAAGTGAGTGTTAAGCTTATTAAAATCCAAGAAAAAGTATCTGGCATTACTTTAGAACCTTATAAAAGTCACCTTTTGAAATTAACTTTGCGTTACTTAGCTTTAAAACTTTAGTAAAAAATGACATTAAACCGTAAATATTATTTATCGCCTGTATGTGCGGCTACTCTCCTCCGGCAGCGTATACCAACTATAAAAACGAGCAAACTTTGTCTGGAATTACCCATCTTGTGACAGGCATCAAAGGAAAGACACCTCATAGAGAAAGAGAAGCGAAGGAACGAGGAAGAAAGAGAGGCAGCAGGGTGTGTTGTTCCCTCCCCCCTCCCCTCTCCTCTTCTCGCGCACTTTTCCAACGACTCTAACACCTACAGACACGTTCTTTCGACTTCTCTCTTTCTCCGGATGCCGCGCCGGAATTCTTTAGCCGCGGAGATGAGACTCAAGGCATGAACACACACAGCGTACACACTCTCGCTTATGACACCGGGGGACATTTTTTCACGCTCTCCGCTCGAGAGCGAGCCCTCGCGGCTTTTTTTTACGAGCATTCGTCTCATTCATTCATTCGTTCAAACGTCTCTGTCCTACGCTGAAAGGAGGATGAAGCATTATCTACGCCTCATCTCTTCATTCCGAGGCTTATTCACTTTTTCCTCTCTGTTTACTTCAGAGCCGGAGAGAAGTTTGAGGGCTGCGCGGATTTGGTTGACGGGCTCGTTCAAATATCGTGTCACGTGGCGACGGTGTAGAGATTATATTTCCGGCTCTCCGTCCTCTCGAGCTTCATTTTTCTTTTGAACCGCATTCGTTCTTTCCTGTCGCGCGCGGCTCGCCACCTTTCTCTTTTTGGCTCCTGTGTGGCCCGAGCAGTTCGACCGAAAATTTCGTTTGATATAACAGGCTAAAGAGAGAGCGAGAGACAGAGCGAGAGAGAGAGAGAGAGAGAGAGAGAGAGAGAATAGAATAGAATAGAATATTTAGAATAGAATAGAATAGAATATTTATTATAGACTAAGGACACAAGGTCCTAAAT
>UCOL01004160.1:0-15654 GCA_900474335.1 Ormyrus nitidulus
TTGTGGCTGGGAATCCAAGCAAGGGTAATTTTGCAGTTTTTAGAAAAAAGTTGATGGAGATAGTTTTTGATCTTGAAGATCGACGAGCTGCTCGAGTTAATAAGACCGGAGGAGTGCGCTATGGCTTGAAGACAGCTTTTGGAGTCCGAGAAGATAGTAGCTTCAGTGATATTGTTCTGAATGATTAACTCAAGACAGAGTTGAATCGCTAGAGCTTCCGCAGTGAAGACTGAGGTGAGAGAAGAGATACGAAAACGTTCTTGGATAAGGGGGGTCGGGGCTATAGATAGAGAGGCCAATGTACGAACCTTCCTGAGACTTAGAGCCATCAGTAAAGAACGATGTTGAGCGGGAAAGTTGCTCGCGGAATAAGGTTTGAAAGAGAGAGTTAGGACAGTCGGAGTCGGTCAAGGAGGGTCCTTTGTCGAAGATGACATTAGGAGAGAAATCTTGAGAATCGAGAGAGTAAGTGAAGCAAGGAAGAACATCGGACGAGAAAACAAGACCCTTGTTTCGTTTAAGTTTGGCGTAAGCGCGAAAAATAGGAAGTTCAAAGATATTGTGGGAGTTATGGTTGTGGGCCAGGTCGTACAGATGGTCTAGCGCGAGAATTAGTGGATTGTCAGAAACTGAAAAAGATTTGAGGATGAATTTGAAGGCCAGCTTCCTTTGTCGAAGGTCAAAGGGTAGCTGACGGGGTTTCGCCATAAACAATTCTGTTCGGGGTGTTGTTTCTGAGGCCTGTCGATGCTCGTAGGGCGCGGCGCTGTAGGGTTTGGAGGGATTCGAGGAGTTTCCGGTTTTGGGGAAGAACGCATATAGCACCATAGTCAATAGAACCTAGAACGAAGGCTTGATAGATCTGGAGAAGCGATTGAGGATGACCACCCTACCAAGTGGAGCAGAGGTTGCAGATGATGTTGACGTGGGGAATGATTTTCTTTGAGAGAAAACGGAGGTGAGGGGACCAAGACAGTTTGGAATCAAAAGTGATTCCCAGGAATTTAGCGGTAGGGGAGGAAGCTATTGTGGTACCCTCAAAGGAGGTGGAGGCGTGGGAGGTATCAGCTTTCTTCCTAGAGAAAACTATAAGCTGGGTTTTTTCGGGGGCAACGCAGAGGCCTAGGGCGTGAAGATATCGAGAAAGACGAAGGAGGTTAGATTCTAGGATTTCCAGACAGTCTTCCAAGTTGGGAGAGTTAACGAAAAGAGCAATCTGCGAAGCACAGCTAATTGCAGTCCGGAGAAATGTGTTCGTGAATTTTCGAGGCGTAGATATTGTATAAGATGGGGCTGAGACCACAGCCTTGAGGGATGCCCATGTAGGCGGAGAAGGGGCCTTTGAGTTCGCCATTGATGTTAAAGAAGGTGCGCCTTAAGAGACAAGATTGTAGATGAACTTACAGACGTTCCAAGGGAGGCCTAAGTCGCGGAGGATGGTAGAGAGAGTACCTGGATCGACGGAGTCAAAGGCGCCTTTAATGTCAAGAAATAAGGCTGCGGTAAAAGCGTTGTTTGTGAAGGAAGTGAAAATATTAGTGGTGAGAATTGAGAGGTTGTCTAGATAGGCTTTGTTTTTCCTAAAACCGAACTGGAAACGAGGCAGAATTTTAAAGCGTTCCGCCCACCAGTAAAGTCGACGTAAAATCATTCGTTCGAGGGTTTTCAAGAGTGATTGTGCTAGAGAGATCGGTCGAAATTCGCCAGAAGAACCTTTAAGAATAAAGAAAACCAGAAAGTTACGCCAAGAGTCAGGGAATTCACCTTTAAGGTAAATTTCGTTGAAGAAAAAGAGAAGCTTGGAGAGAATGTTGTCCGGAAGATGAGATATGACCAGGTTGTCGATGCGGTCGAGACCAGGAGCGGATTTAAGCTTGGAAGTGCAGGATTTTATTGAGATGCGGAGATCGGAAAGTTGGAAGGGTTTATTGAAGATTTGTAAGGTTTCTGGAGAAGGAGCAAAGAAGGAGGGGAAGTTATCATGGAAACACGAAAGAGGACAAATGGTTGGAATGAAATTGCTGATGGTTTCGGTGTTGAGGATGTTGTTGGGAGCGTTAGAGGGGTTGAGGTTCTTATGTTTAAAACGAGCAACTGTGGACCAGAAGGTGGAAGGTTTGGTAAAGGGAGAAAGTGAAGAACAGAACTCCATCCAAGAATCCCTTTTGGCTTTCCTAAAGATTTTCCTGGCGGCATTTTCAGCTTCAACGAGCTCACAATAAAGGTTGGGGTCTCTTCTGAAATTGCTCAAGGCCACCTTACGAGTTCGATCGGCGTCGATGCAGGCGTCGTTCCACCAAGGTGGATTGGCGGCTTTGGGAGCACGTGGTCTACGGGAGGGCCTAGGAGAGTGTGAGGGAGCGTTAGAGCGGGCAGATGCAGCGGAATCTACAATAGCGGAAGTTAGGTGGTTGTATTTGGTGGAGATAGAGGAGTTGGACGGAAGTGAGTCAAAGGAAAAGGAGAATAGGGTATCTTGGAACTGAATCCAATCTGCGGACGTGAGGCGGCGGTAATTGGGTCGGTGATTGAAAGGTTTAAAGGTGGGCGTTGGGACACCTAGTGTAAAGGAAATGGGAAAGTGGTCGCTTAGAAGATTGTCTGGAAGAGTCGACCAAAAACTCAGGGAGTAGAGGTGAGAAGAAACAAAAGTAAGATCGATAGCAGAAGGATTGCCAGGGTTACATCTATTGAGATGAGTTGGTGAACCTATATTGATGACCGTGAGGTCATTATCAGAGAAGTAATTGAAGAGGGCGTCTCCAAGGGGGCCAGAGTGGTTGCTGCCCCATGCCACATTGTGGCAATTGAAGTCGCCAGCAATAATAACCGAGTGAAAGGAGGATATAGAATTTAGAAGGTGTTGAAAGTGAACCGGAGATAAATTATTTGAGGGGGGTCTATGGATCGAGACAATAAGAAGGTCAGATTGAGAAGTTTTGATTGCGATGGCTGAAGTCTCCAGGAAGTGTGGAGAGCTGTACGTATCGACAACTCTAAAGGAAATAGAATTGTCTGTCGCTGCGGACGACAAATCCACCCAGGGAGGCGCGGTCCACCGGAGAAAGCCATGTTTCGCTAAGGAGAATAATGTCGTAATCAGCAGAAAGTTGCTGGATTTAACCTCTGCGTTGATTAAAGGAAAGACAATTCCATTGGAGGAAACAAAGCGATTTAAGCTATGGGTTGCGAGGATCCATTGTTGAGGTCGCGGTAAATGATAGAGAGATGGTTAGAAATGAGCGAAACTATATCGAAGTGACCAGACTTGTCGAGAATAGGAATGATGATTTTAATTAAGACTTCAATCAGGGAGTAAATGGTACGATCGGTTGATGCGGAGGGAGAGCTTAAAGTGGAGGTAGCCCTAAGAGAAGGTCTAGGTGGATGAAAAGAAGAGAGAGGAGATTTGGGTATAGGGGAGGGTTGAGAAAGGGGAAGCGGTTTGCTCTATGGGGCATACCGTGCAGAGGGCTGGGAGGAAAATGACGATGAGGAGACGGAGGAGTCGAGGATTGACGAAGTTAGGGGGTAGAAAGGGAGGTCTTCCTACGAGAGACATGGGCATAAGAGAGATAATTGGGTGTAGAGGTGTAGGTGGGTGTTGAGCGAGGAATGAGAGCTGAAGGGGTACGTTGTTTACCTGCGCAGGACCTAGACAGATGTTTAGGAGGATCAGTGCGAAGAAAGTAAGAGAAAACTTCGTCGATGGAAGTGTTCTGGGCTACAACGTGTTCGCGAACCTTTCTCTGGAAGAGCCACTCAGGGCAAGATTTGTCCCTCGGAAGGTGTTTGCCACCGCAATTGATGCAGGAGGGATCTTTTTCGGCCCTGGGACAGGTGTCTCCCCCACTATGGACTTCCTTGCCACACCTTTCGCAGAGGGCTTTGCTTTAGCACTGACTTTTGAGATGACCGTATCTAAAACAAGAGAAGCAAATTTTAATAGGGGGAACATAGGCAAGTAGAGGGTAGGTAACATAGTATAGGGTGACATAGGAAGGTACTTCTTGTCCTTCGAATGTGAGGAGAACTGTCTTGGAAGGAGTCAGTTGCGGAGTTGAATTGGGACCAGTGATCCTGCGGTTGAGACGCCGAGCCTTAAGGAATCCTTCGAACTGGGAGAGCTCTGAAACGAGAATGTCCTCAGAGATGTCGAGTGGGACATCTCGAATAATAGCCTGTCGAGAAACACGATGGGCTGGAACAGAGCCTCTTAGGTTGTGTGAATGGAGCAAGGAATTAACGATGAGGTGGTTAGCTGCTGCTCTGTCATTAAGTGTATCAAAGACTTTACAAAAGCCAGAAGAAGTGATTTTAACTATTTTACCTAGGTACGATGGACTGATGAGACGATCAACTGAGGTAGGGTGTACTTTGCTTGTCTGAAGACTGGAATCAAGAGGTTCGATGAACACTACAAATGGGCCTTGGTTCCTAGGAGAGTAAAGAGTTGGTTCAGTTGCAGACTTGTTGAAGATGGTGTTCGAATCCTTGAGATGAGGGGGTTCGGTGGACTTTCCAGACTGCAAAGAAGAAGATCCATTCGCAGGAGGAGTGAGATCCGATGAAGAATTGAGTTTCCTTTGTAAATCAGTGGGTTGTCAAGAGCGATCAAGTTTTGGATTTGGTTTCTTGACAGGAGTAGAACTTGTTTGAGTGGCCTTTTTAGCTGGTACACCGTCTAGGACATTGTCGTTGGATCTTTTGTTCCTGATTGAGAGCTGATCAACTTCCATGGAATCGTCATCCACTGAAAAAGATTCCAGAAAATTAGAAGAGTTGGCTTGGTTTTCCTCATGCAAGGAAGCGAGAGCAGTCTGCTCATAGGTTGAGAGGATAGAGTTTTCATGGATTGAGGAGTTAGAGGTTAATAGAGTGTTGGAAGGAGTCCCGCCCTGGCCCAGGGAATTAGAGGAGGCAGCTCCAGAGGCCTTGTCCTTCTTGTTCTTCTTTCCAGGCATGGTGCACTCGTGCACCGTGTCCCAATCAGAAGGATTGAGGCTCGAGAACCGGAGGTCGTCGGCCTCCGCGGTTAGGTTATTTTGTGCAGACAAGGCGGTTATGCGATTAACCGAAAAAAAGGAGTGAAAAAACTAATAAAATCGAGCCTCAAACCCACAGCCGGAGCACAACGCATTAAAGTTTGGTGATTTCACTGCACTGAGTCACAAGAAACACTTTAAAGAAAGAGTCGGGTCGCAGGTTGCATGTGCACGCTACGAGAGTTCCCGCCAAAGTCCCTTTTTTTTCTTTTTTTTTTTCTAGTCTGATGTGACCATCTCGTCTTAGCTGGCCGGATCCTCATACGACCGTTTTTTGTGAACTAACGAAACCCACAATGGATCGGATGTAGGTACAATGTTTAACTATTTTTTTAAAACGCATATTTTCGCTAATCAGCCGTCTAGGCCTTGTTTGAGTTTAAACGATCTTGGAATGACCTTAAAGGTCATCGAGTAACATGACCTTGATGCATACCTGAACGTAAAATTTTCCGTTCTTTTGATTGGCTGCGTCAGAAATAGGGGTTTCTGTTTAAAAAAAAAGTTGACCTTGAAATAACCTTGGCAACGCCAAGGTCAGGTTCAAAGGCACCAATCGATTCCTCCTTGAAAATTACTTAAGATGTGACCTTAACCTTTTCAAAAAATATCGTTCCTGGGAAAATACAGGGGGGGCGCATACTTTTTGATGACTTTGTATATATCAGGTGTATTACTAAACAATTACCATATTGGCGTTTCGTTTCGGATTTTTTCCGTCTTCTTGGTATGGTTTTCTATCCTTGTTGATAGCCTTCCCTTGCTGCCATCCATACCGTTGAATATTTGCGTGTTCCAACGCAAAATTTTCTTGCTTGTGCGTTTTGACGGAGAGCGTTTGTAGCGCTCCCGGTGCGTTGTTTACTGCTCTTTCTCTTCCCGTCGCTTCTTTGAGCGCTGAGTCGAACGTTACAGTCATCTGCTTCAATAGTTCAATTCGCGTTGCTTCATCTCGTATACCGCAAATAAACTGAGAAGCAAATTCAATGACGCCTCGTTTTGCTCTTGTCGAGCGCGGTTGTAGATGGTGCTGGTTTGAGATGGTCACTTATAAGTTTCTTTAATACATCTTAGGTTTTGGTAGCTGGTTTCTTCGACGTACATAAATTCCGAAATAATTGATGTGTATTTTCATCACAGCAGGTCAGCAGGTCTGCACGCTTTACCTCTGCTTCTGTAATTTTCTTTACTTCAAAAAAGAGTTCTAGTCTTTCAGAGAATGACTCCCAATCATCCGTCTCCAAATGGAAAAATATTTTCGTATCGCTTGACATTATTTCGTCGTTGCTCGAGCTTCTTGAACTTTTCACTGTCTCCTTCGGTATACTTACTGTCGTTATCGGTTTGTTTATTTTCCGCTCGTTTCAGCTTCGGAATAATGTTTACTGTGAGCTTTGGTGCACACCTTCGTATCAATGTTTTCGTCGATTCTAGAACTTTCCTCTTTTACTAAACGTACAAGTTGGGAACGTAAAATGTCTCGATTTGAACTTTCGTCAAACTGTGCACTTCGTTCACGTAATTCTTCGATGATTTCAGCTTTTCGTAGGTGGTAAGCCTCGTTTAGCGTTAGCTTACGTGTAGGCGTCTCGTACTTCTTTTCCTTGTCGGAAATTGCGTCGTCCCGAGATTTGTCGCTCATCGAACGTTCACTGCCCATGCAGTTACTTCGCACTCATGGATTTGCCTTTGCCATGTGACATTGAAAATTTGTTGCACATGCCGTTACGTTACGTGCACTGCCGCGGGGAACTGTGTCTCGATAGATGCTAGTCACGTCTGTTGCACTGTGCGTTTTTGTATACTGACCTGACTTGAATCCGTTGTCTACTTCGAAAATGGCGCTGTTTTGATTCGCCTCGTCGGTGCTCGGTGCGTTACGTTTCACCGCAGCAAATCAGCCTCTATTTCGACCAAACTTCTTTCTGGAGTCTCGATATGCTTCGTCGCCAACTGTTGTGTATTTGGGGTGTTAATTAAGGTGGAGTTGAATATCGATTCTTGTATTGTATCGGGAACCAAGACAAGGTGAAATAAGCACAAACACAGTTACCCTTAACCTCTTTATTGGCAGTTTTCGTTAGGACACGTGGCGTACAGTCTCGCTGTCAGGCGCCTTCCGACTAACTTCACTCGTGCGCGCTCTTACACTCATCGTCAGTAACACACACTTATGTCGAGTAAGAAAAAAAAATTATTATGACGTACATACATCACAATAATTAATATAATTATTAGTTTAATTTTCCCACTTACTTTTGTTAAAATAATTATATTTTCTATAAAAATTTACTTTTTTTAATATGTAAAACTTATATAATTATAATATTATAATTCTATTGTTATAAATTAGTATTAGTTCAAATGTTTTTTTTTTAAAATATACTTTACATTAATTTTTTGTTGTAGTATGTCAAAAGATCGATGTAATTAATATACAAGGTCTTCAAAAAGTATCGGACCCCCCGCCCCTTCCATGGTTCGCGAAAATATTCATTTTTGTAAAACATGATTGAGACAAAGGTGTCATAATTTTGATCGGGGAATCCAATGGTGACCTTGACTTTGCCCTCTGACGTGACCTTGAAGGTCATTTGAAGGTCAACTTTAAAATTTTAAATGGAAACCCCAATTTTTTTCTCGGGAATCAGATATAGCACACAATTTTCATTCAAAAATGTATTCACCCGATAGGTCGCAATGACCAGGGGTCAAATAGAGGTCAAAGTATGAATAGGGGTCATTTCAAGGTCAGTTTCAAAAATATTCACTTTCGTAAAATATAGACATGTCTCAGACGAGACAAAGGTTTGTAATTTTGATCAGGTATCCAATGACTAATTTTTGCAAATTATTTATTTGTGCAAACTTCACATGCAAATTTTTACACATTCCTGCTAATTTTCTATGCTACAGATTTTTGCCATTTTTTTATTATTGCAAATTTTTTACGAAAGTGAATATTTTTTAAATTGACCTTGAAATGGCCCCTATGCACACTTTGACCTCTATTTGAGCCTCAGGGCTCATTGCGACCTATCGAGTGAATGTATTTTTGAACGTAAAATTGTGTGCTCTTTCTTATTCAGTAGCAAAAAATAAGGGTTCCCATTAAAAATTTCAAAGTTGACCTTCAAAAGATCTTCAAGGTCACGTCAGAAGTCAAAGTTAAGGACACCATTGGATTCCCCGATCAAAATTATGAAACCTTTGTCCCAAGAAGAAATGTTTTACGAAAATGAATATTTTTGCGAATCGGGGGGGGGGGGGGGGGGGATGTTCGATTCTTTTTGAAAATCTTGTATTTCATATTTGTACTATTACTATAAATATAGGAACAATAAATTTAGTTTGGACGAATCTATATGCCAATGAATTGGGGGCAGTTTTTTTATGTATTGTTGACGGCAATCTTATGGTATTTCCAATTTCACTTCTTTCTTCTGTTCTTTTGTAAATAACTATGAGTTCTCGATTAAATAGATTGTACAATACATTCAATCTGTTTTTTTCCTTCAATAGCTACAGTTCTAATAGAACATATATCTAATTAATTGAAATCCGCTTTTATCCGAGTTTTAAATGTTTTGCATAAAAATTTTCTGTGCAATTTACTCGTAATGAATAACGAAGTAGTACGCCTGCTTATTTAATTCTTCAGCATTTTTTAGTATTGATGCAATAACAAAAAATGTGTAAAAGCATATGATTTTGTCCAAAAGAAACGTATAATATTTCTGTGATTTTTGGTATGTTTTTTCTAAACTGCTTTATTTAAGGTTTTCTTCTATTTTAGAAAATTTAAAAAAATTTAAAATAATATATTGGTCTTTATATAAAGAACTTATATTTTGAATCTTAATTTTAAATTTAATGTATTATTATTAACATGTATTAATTGAATTGTTTTAAATTTTAAAGCTTTGAAATCTTCCAAACCTGTTTCCCTTTGAGCTTGCAGTACCTATTGACGCAAAGTCTGATCACGAACCACAATGTTCCGATCAACTGCTTCTTTGAAATTACGCAATATAAAATCACATATTCTAACAATTTTTTTTATATAGCCGACACCGCTAGTTAAAGCATAAGCCCAAGGTCGTACGACTTTATAGATCTTATTTTTTTGAATTTCTGATGTACGCTTTCAATACTGAAATTTTTCTTTTTTCCACTTCTATGTTCTATCGCTCTTAACTTATAATCTTAGTAGTACATTCATTTGTTCGCACATGAGGATCTTCAAATAAGGTATGAAGAATTTGATCTTCTATTATTTGCGCCTCAGCAATTTTGTACAACTCTTGAAAATCTAATGTGCCTTCTGTTATCATTTTAACATCCATAAATTCGTTCGTTGAATCTACGAAAATAGGCTTTGTTTGTCCTTCAGTTCAATTTCATTGTGATTTGTTATACTTTCTAATAATACTATTGATTGAAATGCGACAAGTAATAAACAGATTACAATTAAGTGTGGGATTGACTTCTATATTGAAAGCTGCAAAAAAGAATTTATATTTGGTTATAAATATAGAAACTTTGTAGCAAAATGAAATTAAATCGAAATCGAGAATATGAAAGTAAATTAGTTAATTAAAATCATGTCTTTATAAAATTAATTTACTTCTTACCGCAATAATAAAGCAGATAAATATCTTCTCACAAGGTACTTTTTAATATATTTTTCTTATTAGATAATCACAAATTTTAAAAAATTAAACTTTAAAATTAAACTTTTTATTATTAAATATTATTAAAAACAATTATAAAGCTGTCAATAATCATGAAAACTTATTTTGCAGCTTCGCTTAAGAGTATCCATTATACCGTCTAAACACGATCTATACACTGGAGCAGTCTTTAATTTTAAGCAGAATGAATGCACCTGTGGGCGGAGTAAATATTTCTGGATAGAGTGAGCTACTCCTTGATCAGAATGAGTCATATTTTTATGCAAAGTTTAAATGCAAGTTTTCACGATAATTTATAATTTTATAATTGTTTTCAACATTAATTTAAATCACATATACATAAACAATTTAAAATAGAGAAACACATGTCAATTTATAAATATAATAATTAGTAATCGCTTGCCAGATATTTTACCTGACTTTTTTTGCAGAAATTTAATTATACGTATAATTANCAAGTAGAGGGTAGTTCTTTCATCTACCTCCTTACCTGAAAACATTAAATTACTTGAAATCCTAAAATATTTGTCAAAACCAGAAAATTATTCAACTTTGCTTTTTAATTTTGTAAAAAATATGTCATTTAGATATTCTTCTATAAATTTAAATTTTTAAGACATTTTCTGCAAAATTTTTAAAATATTTAGAGGCATTTTATCCCAATTATTATTAATGAAGAATATTTATGTCTATAACGTACGGTGAGGAAAACGAGATTCAAAAGCGAATAATTTAGAGTGATTATCAATGTATTTTCTCTATTTTTCTACAAAAATTTAATTGACTCTAAAACTAGTAAGTATAGGGGCAGTTTTTTCACACGTCCCTCACTTGACAAGTTAAAATTATTTAAATTAAAAAATTAATCATAATTAGTAGTAACAAATCACGATTTTACAAAAAAATATTTTTCTCAAAACTTCCACACTTTTTACTAATTTTTCACAAAATCTTTAGTAATTGTTTAAATAGCGAGTAATTCATTCTTACCATTTCCTAAAAATGATTTTCTTCTGATAAAAACAATCGTGTCTCTTATTTTTCATTGTTAAATGTTTCATGTTAAATTATATTGAATACATTTTTACCGTAACTTTCAGCTGTAAAGTATATGAAATATAAAGTTATAAAATATTTAAGAATTTTCCTATTTCAAGAACATTCATTTTTACAATGAGTCAAAAGTTTAAAAAGAAATACTCACGTTTTTTAAACGATAGGTAAGACAACAAGTGCCCTTTGTGATGCATTTGGAATTTATAGGTGTTTGATTTTTAATTGTTTTGTTAGTTTCGTCTAAATAAGTGTAAGAAGTTGTAAAAAATACTTTCTAGTAACGTTATTTGCTGTCACCTATAGTTGTAATATTGTTTTATCTAAAAGATGGTAATCTATAAATTTGTGATAAATTTATCTTTTACTTTTAAGAGTTTACCAACACAAGAAATGGACGTCAAATTTTTAGCTTCTTCAGATGCGTTGCAGCGCTGTACTTTATTGAATCTCAGAGGAATTAGTTTGTTAACTAGTAGATGTTTATATGCTTAATCAGTAGGTATAAATTTTTCAAGACATAATAAGGCTGAATATGCAGTCATACCTCAAACATGAGATTCTTATCAATGATAAGAGACGAAGTTACAAGTTAAATGTTCTTTACGTGTATAAGAATTAATTTTTTCTACAATGATTTGAGTTTTACTGGTTTTCGTAGAGATTTATTTTAATATCTGTTGTAAAAAGCTAATTAAATAAGTACGAAACAATGTTCAAATAGATTAAAGTGTATAAATATACATACGTACATATCAAGCATACATACGTACATGTAAGTTTTTACATTTATTAGTTTTCTTATGTTATTTAAATTAATAATTTTAAAGCTTTGACTAATTAAAAAATATTTTTTATTTGAAAGTAATGCTTGTATCGTAATGTAATCGTAATCCCATGTATTGTGCAAATGGTAATTTAAAACAGATAGGTTAATTTCTTACTTGCATTGTTTAAAATTTACAAAAGCTAAAAAAATGTTCTCTTAATCAAAATAATTTTTAAAAATTTCTATTAAAATAAATATGGAATACTTTTTAAAATATAGTTTAATTACAATGCAACTTTCTGCAAAATAAGAAAAAATTACGAAAGTTCACGGTTCGATATGCGAAAATGTTATTGTTACAGTTATTAAATAGAATAAGCCCTCTGAAGGATGTGGAAAATTTATTATTAAAACTGCGTAATATCATTTTTATCTAAATACGAAAATAACTCTTAAAAATATGTGTATTTAAGATTGACGTCAAGAAGTGAAATCTTCTGTACATCAGTTTAAAATAGAAGTAAATTCAAAATTAAAAAATGCACTTACAGTCTTTTTACAACTGCGTATAAACATCACAAGCAAGCTCAATAGTTACAATTTTAACAGAAATAGTGAAAAGTTATTTTATTGTAATACGTGCCGTGCTTAAAAATCTTAACGAATAATTAAGAACATCTCAAATATGCAAGTGAATTTTATATTAATAATATAGTTTAAAAAAAGCCGTGAAAGTAAAGCAGTTTAATAATAATAGCTATATGAAAGATCGTGCAACGATCAACTGTCTCTTTTAATCAATGTTGCTTGCCGTATAGGTCACTTTATCAGTGATCAAATTCTTCTCTCGAGAAATCAATATAAGAGGCTGACATCTGATAGTGATTGATTGCCAATATAATATTCGCTTTAATACTTGTATTTTATAAACATAGTTTGAATTTGCCATATTTGAATTGAATCCAAGGAAATAAATTATCAAGATTATAAAAATGATTAAAAACTATTATTATCAATGACTACAATACTTTTTCTTGCTATTTTGTTTTTTTAAATTTTTATGTAAAAAATTATAGGTGTCTACATTTTGCGAAACTGCATGAGGAAATTTAATAAGATGCTAAGAAGGTTTTTATGCAATAAAACCTGATTTAGAGGACGAAAACATTAATTTAATCAAACATGACATCTTACAATTTGACTGAGACTGAGTATCTTGCGTATATTCTGGGTCCTCGATATTTACCTCTCGATGTAACTATACCGTTAACTTTAGTTTATGTTATTATTTTTATATGTGGAGTATTTGGTAATGTTATAACCTGCATTGTTATCATTAAAAATTCGTCGATGCAAAATGCCACAAACTATTATTTGTTCAGTTTGGCAGTCTCCGATCTAATGCTACTAGTTTTAGGTACGCAAAAGTAAATCTTATTCTTTTTTTTTTGTATTTTGCAATCTTTTATTATAAATATGATTTTTGCACAGGGTTACCGAATGAACTAAGTGTCTTTTGGCAGCAGTATCCATGGATCTTGGGACTTGGATTGTGCAAAATAAGAGCTTACATATCAGAAATGTGGGTTTGCTTTGTTGAAAACTAACGGCAAGGCTTTATTAATTATAAATATAAGTTATATTATGTTGTACCTCAATTTGTTAGTCTCAAAAATTGTTTTAAAAGGGCGGAGCGATTTGAAAAGAGGATGAATTTTAGAGACTCATACTTAAAAAGTCCATCTTGATCACTCCGTAATTTTTACACACCATATACCTTATTTATAATATTTGAACATAAAATTATTCTTCTTATTTTTCTTATATCAATATAATACAATCAATGATTTTCCTAATGTCACTAATACGTCAAATATAAAAGAAAAACGATTTCTCAAATTTTTGATTCCGAAGTAGTTTTTTCCAATATACGTTTAATTAAATTTTGATTGAATAATTTCTAACGAGTATAAATTAAATAGATATTTTTAATGTAATTTAAATTTTTCTATTTTTCAAGGTCATCGTACGTATCAGTGCTTACAATTATGATGTTTTCGATAGAACGATATTTAGCTGTATGCAAACCATTGCGCTTTAATGCAATGAGTGGTTTGCGAAGACCAGTATGCTTTATATTCGCTGCTTGGATTGTTTCAGCT
Source organism: Ormyrus nitidulus (assembly GCA_900474335.1). Taxonomy (NCBI): domain Eukaryota; kingdom Metazoa; phylum Arthropoda; class Insecta; order Hymenoptera; family Ormyridae; genus Ormyrus; species Ormyrus nitidulus. The sequence continues at coordinate 13,724 of UCOL01004160.1, forward strand.
ATATGTGCATTACCATTTGCCGTATATACCACTATTAATTACGTGGAATTCCCTCCAGGTAAATGAAAATTAAAAATTAAATTTTTAAACTACGAAAATATTACTTTTACTTTTTTTTTATTTATTAGTTACAAATGTAATAGTTCTAAATCAAATTTTATCACGTTATATTTATGTTTATAATATATTATAATGTTAACTTTATGTAGGTTCAGGAAATTATTCAACAGATTCAGCTATTTGTGCAATGCTATTAATCCATATGCCCAATTTTCCCTTATACGAACTTAGTAGCATGATATTTTTCTTTGTACCGATGCTAGTTATGATAATTTTATATGCCAAAATGGGAATAAAAATACGAGATAGTTTTAAAGGAACGAAAAAAACGAATTTAAATCTGTTTAATAAAGAAGCCCAGCATGTACGAGTAAGAAAGGGAGTTATAAAAATGTTGAGTAAGTAGTAGATTTGAATTATTTACAATAATTCTTTGCCAATAGTTTCATGCCGTGGAGATATTTTCAAAAGATCTGTAGATTTTAATTCAGGAAAAAAGTTATTTATTAATTTATACGTAAATTATAATTATGAAAATGTATTTTTAGGTACTGTGGTTTTTGCATTCTTTATTTGCTGGGCGCCATTTCATACCCAAAGGTTACTTTACATTTACGGACAAGATACAGATTACTATCCTGATATGAACGAATGGCTTTATATTTTTAGTGGATGTTTCTATTATTTAAGTACGGCTATAAATCCGATCCTTTATAATTTTATGAGCAGCAGATATCGCGTTGCTTACAAGCAAGTATTGAATTTTCAAAATTTATGCAACGTAAAAAAAGTCTTTAAGCAATGACAGTTTCATTTTTACATAGTTTAATGAAAATTGCCTAAACTTTTTTAATAATGTACTACTGAATCAGAATAGATAGATTTTCCGACGAAACATTGTATTTTTGTAAATATTTAATTAGAACTTTATTTATGCGTGAGTACTATTTAATAGTTTAATGTTTTACATTTATTTTAATGCAAATTGTTATCAGGAGAAAAGTAAAAAAACCAAAACGTAAAAGCAAGTTTATGTTATGTAAAACAATTTACCCTTAGGAAACGGTGTGCTTTCTAAAGAGAAAGTGATTTAATAATTCACGTTCTTCAGTAAAAAATAGACTTCTGAAAACGAAAATAAGAGTAAACAATTGTACTGTCTGTAATGAAACATTGAACTACATTACCTAAGGAAATTTTAGTTATTTTAATAGTGTAAGAAATTATGCGGAAGTAAGAATTATGCATCCGAGTGGAACAATTTTGCTTTGTCAAATTTTGTGGAACACTGCCAGACGCTGTCAAACCATTGCTGAACAATCCTAAAGATTGCGTAATGTAGTGATTTCAGACCTCTTGCAGAGTTAGGCAGTAATATGAAAGATTTGATAAACATTAACTCTATTTGCATTTGGCAGTGCTTGACGGTGTTTCTTAAAGTTTGTAACAAAGAATAGTTTTCATAAAAAATGTATTATAGGAAAATATTAGTGTTTCTTAAATATTATAATAAATGCTGTTATAATAAATTAATAAAGCAAATTTATTTTATTTATCGATTTAACAAAAAAAAAACGCATATTTCATGCCAAATCTTGCTGAACTCTGCCAACCGCTGCTAAACTTCTGTCAACTACACTACTAAATGCTGTCGAATGTTGCTAACAAGGAGTGTACGACATTTGGGTTATGGATTTTCCTGTAACTTTGGGATATGTTTTCTAATGTTAAAATATAAAGGAAACCGCGTCCGTTCGGCTTAACGCTCGATTTTTCAAAAGTTATGTGCTCTTTTAGCGAAAATTTAAAAAAAATCGATTTTTATTTAATCGCGTATAACTTCTCAACTATTAACGGTACAGTATTATAAC
>UCOL01004161.1:0-15702 GCA_900474335.1 Ormyrus nitidulus
AAATAGTATACAATCCTCGGGAGATAAAATGGCAAACCCATAGCTCGTGTTTGACACCCTCGCCTTCGGCTCGGGTATCAATTTACACGAGCTATGAGCTTGCCAATTTTTTCTCTCCCTAGGACCGTAATATACTATTCTTTTTCAATTTCTTCGAGCTAATAAAACGTACACGAGTCGCCCTCTAGGAGGCGAATTTTTACTACAGCCCCGTTAATTTTGGGGCTTTTTGCTGCAAAACACTCCTCCGCATACTTTTAGGGGGCGGGGAAGACGGGGCCTGAACGATCGAAAACTCGTCGGAGTCGTCGGGAAACGGGAGAGAACGCAGTTTTCGCCGCTAATAAAGTAGAAAACAAAATTGTCACGTTCGAGAAAGTCTTCAAGGACAGAGTTTCACTTAAACCGATTGGTCATAGCCGCCCAAAGGATCTCTCCTACAGCGAAGATAAGCCTCACGTTAATCATTCTTCGAAATCCGGATAGGAGCGACTTAACTTCGATGAGTTTATTGTTTTACAGATGGGAAGCGACCTTCGAACCGAAAGGTTTTCAAATAACGATTTAGAAAATTTTTGACGCACCTTAGGCGGGTTTACTGAAAACAAAGAGTGAACTTTCTCTCTTCGAACGTTAGGCATTCGAGTTAGTTAGTTAGTTGTTTTGCCAAATTTATTTCATAATATTTTTCGTAACAAAACAATTTTTTAGAAAAATATTTATTTAAGACAAAAAAACTCTGAAGTTCATTAATTATTTACAAAATATTGTAATATCGGCAAAATAATATATTTTGTATATACAATATATTCTATATATTATAACAATAAAAACCATAAAATTGAAATTTTAATTATACCAATTCTTATACTTCCTTATTTAAAAAAGTAATACATTATTTTAGTAAAATAAGTATTTTGATTTCGTTTTCATAAATGAATCAATAGATTATGGATTGAGATTAGTAATTGAATGAATCTAGAAAAACTATTAGGAAATTTTTCAATGTTAAATAGACAAATATCGAGTAAAATATATTTATGTAAAGAAAATAACTAATATTTTTCACAAGAATAATTGTATTGCACTGTTATTAAAAGCTAAAAAGGATATAATTATCTGTAAATATATTGTAATGCAGGCATAATAATGATAATTTACGTTTTTGTATAAAGAGCAAAATGTGGTATTAATTATCAAAATACCGTATAAACGATAAAAGATTCACATTGGATCAAGAGATTATGAATTCTTTTATAAGTTCTAATAACAATTAAATACATTAACAAGTTACTTTTTGATTAAAGGGTATCTTCATTTTTCGATTTTCAAGATGGATCTGAAAAAATCAATTAACATCATCAATTAGATTAATCTGAATTTATGTGCCTGAATTTTTTTATATATTTTAGAGCATCTTTGTCCGATTAAGAAAATAATTGATTGGGTTACGAATTTTCTTTACCTCGAAGATGACCGTGAAAAAATCTGAAAAGATCAGGTAATTGGTATTGACCTGAAATATATGTCTTTCGTCCCCATACCTGCATTTTTTCGTGTCTGTAGTCACAGGAAAAAAATTGGTTAAAAAGGTTTTTTTAATACATTTCCCAATGTATAGTGATTAATAGCTCTTCTTACTCATCAAAGTTGTACTTGAAATATAATACATATTTTAAGAATATTATAAATTTTGCTTTTTCTTCGCGTTTAAAATCTACAGCGATTTTAAAACTTTTTATTTTTTTTTCCTTGCAGATGAGCTTAAGAAGTTTTACAAAAAATCAGATGAATTCACATCTGCTCTTCCGATCGCCAAAGCTTTTCCAAATGTATGCTTTTTAGGTCGAGTCTGTTAAAAAAGAATTAATTTTGAATAATTCTGCATGGCGTACGGGCTTGTTTACAGTGCATACATTTTTTGAGATTTTTTCAAAGTCATCTTTAAAGTAAAAAATAAAGCGTAAAATCATTATGCAACAAGGGGCAAAAGTAGAAGATTTTTCCCGCGGGTGAGTTTACTGCCCGAACGAGAATATTTCACCCGAGGGAAAAATATTCTCGTAAGGGCAGTATAATCATCTAAGGAAAAAATCTACTTTTGCCTCGTGTTACATATAGTATTTTATATTATTCCACTCTCGACCGGAAAGGCCACTGTTTGGTCGTGAAAAGCGGGGTCGAAACAACTTCGCATTCTGTTAGAATATTTTTTTTGAAATTTTTTGAAATTTAAAAATTTTTACTTTTTTCCCGCTAATTTTACATTTTCCCGCTAATTTTTCATTTTTCCCGCTCTAAATTTTACTTTTTTCCCGCAAAACTAGTTTGCGGTAAAAATATGCCTCTTTTGCCCCGCTTATCAGAGGCAAAAAGTGGGTTTTTCCAGGTGTGGAATAAAATGTTTTTCAACACTCCATAAAACTCGTTTTTGTGCACGCTAAACGCACGCGCTAAATTAAGCCTTACACACGTTTATCAAAAAATATTGTTCGATACACGAGCGAGAAGGTGATTTTAACTCGAATCGAAAAGTACTAGAGGAGAGAGGTATATAGGGGGTGAATTAATACAATAAAAATCGTATCTTATTTTATAAGGATAAAAGTCAGATATAAGTCTCTTTGACAAGGGCTTAATTTTCACCTATCTTAATGCCCTTTGCTTATAATTTGTGAAATTTGCCATATCGTTTTAACAAATGTAAATTTTTAAATTTGATTCTTCTTGGTAAATTAAAATATTATTTCTTTTTAAAAAGAATTTCTATATTTTAAAAAGAATTTTGGGTCTCAATTTTGCAAAGTAAAATACTGTGCGTATTATGGATAAAAATTATTGTTTTTCGTTTGATTTTGAAAAAATAAAAGAATGATGGAAAAACAAAAGCATTTCGCGGGAAATCCTTCGCATTTTGAACATTTGGATATCATGGCGAGTCTTAAAACTGTTACTACTCTTTGCGATAATCTGAAAAAAGAATGGGCAAAACAAAATTTATCAAAATGCGGTGATTTATTGGTTCAACTCAAGGTAAAACAATTAATCGCAATAATTTCACGACCTTTTTTTCATTAGTTTATTGATCTAAAACTAACCTTATATCAAGTTTACAAACAAACTTTTATTTAAAATAAAAAAGTCTTATTAACTTTTGAAAATATTTTATATTATTTTGTATTTAATTTTAGATTGCCTTAACAAATTTATCATTTTTACCAACGTCTGGTACAACAACTTCACAGAAAGAGCTAACAATTGCAAGTATGTTCAAATTAGTAAAATAAAATTGAATTACTTATACAATCTAATTAATTGCGTTAATTTAAATTTTGTAGGAGATTTTCTTGAAATAGGAACACAATATAGCGTATGTATGAAAGACATTCCTTCATTTGAGCGATACATGTCACAGCTCAAATGCTATTACTTTGATTATAAAAGTCTTTCAGAATCTCAATTTAAATATCAACTATTAGGACTGAATCTCCTTTTTCTGTTGTCACAAAATAGAGTTGCTGAGTTTCATACTGAACTAGAACTTCTTCCTTCAAACCAGATTCAAACTAATATTTATATCAGACATGCTTTAAGTTTAGAGCAGTGCTTAATGGAAGGATCTTACAATAAGATTTTCCAAGCCAAGGGAAATGCACCAGCAGCATCCTATAACTTTTTTATTGATATTTTGTTGAATACTGTTAGAGATGAAATTTCAACATGCATGGAGAGTGCATATGACAAACTTTCACTTAAAGATGCCTCGAGAATGTTAAAGTTAAATTCAGAGAAAGAAACACTTGCCTTTGCTAGTAGAAAGAACTGGAATCTTTGTAAAGATGGATGCTTTTACTTCAATGCTCCTTGTGAACCTAAAAAAGAGAAAGATGATCCAGTTCCAAGTTCAGACCTTGTTACTCTTGCAATTGATTATGCTAGAGAACTTGAAATGATTGTTTAAATATGTTATTAAAATAATATTTCCAATTGTTATTACTTAAAAGATCATTTGATTGTGTATAAATAAAAAATTAATTAAGATAAAATATTATAATTTTTAATAAAAATTTAAATTACAAATTGCATGTCAAGTGTTATTAGTTTTCATTGGTTCAAATGTAACTCATTTTTTACATGATTACTTAAAAATTAATAGATTGTAAAAAATAACTGAATTTTATGATTTTAATACTTTAATTAGTAATTATAAACTTATACGGTATTTGATCGTTTATCTCATGTAGAGAATTTTAAAAAAGGTATGAATAAACGAGGTTAGTTTAAAGGGATGCTCAAGTCAGCAGTTGGCGAGTCGTCTGCTGTTGCAAAGCCGGCAGATTTGCAGTTAGGTCGTCTGCTCAGGTAAGGGAACAATTTACAGCAGGCAAAAATATCTTGGGAGAAAAGTATAATCATTTTGGGAAAGGAATATAATTAGTGCTGGAAAAGTGCCAATATTATAATATAAATGTTCGCATGCAATTGAAAAAATATAACGAATATGAAATGAAAGCTAACAAAATTAAGTTGAAAGTAAAATCATGACGATTTATTGAAAAAAAATTTTCCATTCCTTATAGTTAAAAATTGTTGGAAAACTGAATATTTCTTTAATTTAACAAATTTATTTGTTGTACAAATAATTTTGCTTTTCAATCGCTACGAGAAAAAGTATTTAAAGGAGACTTATTACAAAGCCATAAAATTAAATATGCCAGCTTTGTGTTAATTCGAGAATTAGAAATAGTAGGTGTAGGTAAAATGCCAATGAACATCAAATCCAGAGATCAAGTATATCTGATTTTAATATTTTAATTATACTTTATTTCATCTTTCATTTTGCGAAATTATTTAAGGTTTTTTATTTGATAAAACTAAGGAAAAATACGAAATTAAAAATATTAATTTTTTTACGAAATAAAATACATTTTTTAAACGTTTTTTGAAAAGGTATAAAAAAAACAAAAAACAGAAAAATTTAAATATATATTATTTATAAAAATTAAAATTTAGTACAAAGGGAAAATTATATTCCAAATGAATTTTTTTCAAGTCGATTCTGTTTAAAAAGATTTCCTTTTGAATAGTTTTGCCGTATGGGAATCTGATATCTCTTGTATGAATTTGATATTAATTAATATCATTAGATTAATAGTTAGTTATTTTTCAATTTTCAGTCAAAAAATTTTGATAATAAGTTACGCCTTAAAAATTTTCAACAAGTCCGTCTATCGGCGACACGCCCCTATAAAATTCTATTTGCATCTTTTTCTATCAGGGATCTCTGATTTTGAAAAGACTTAAAAACTAAAGACGTTACCGCGGCTACAGATGTCTCTTAACCAATGATGGAGCTCATCATAAACTCTGCATTGTCCCCCTCTCTCCGGCCCGCAACTAGTCCCACTGCGTGCTGTGCACTAAAACTGAGCATAAACACTTGACCAATAGTAGCCCAGGCGTAGGCATTGGGCAAGTAGTGGGAGTAAGTCCATTGGAAGGAGAAAAAGTTGTAGTTGTAATTAGTTCAGGTTCGAATTTATAGTCGACACTCAATACTCAATACTTGGTTTTACAATATGGCAGCAATGTTAATTGTATATCTATATATATTGAAATTCCAAGTTTTGAGTATTGAGTATCGACTATAAATTCGAGCCTCAGTCTGTACTCTGTGGTCCTCACTCAGTCGTCAGCTAGATCTCTTAGCAGAACGATAGTCAGTGTGATTTGTGAGTTCATATGTATACGAATAGGGCATCGTATCATCAGTGTGAACATATAAGAGAACCAGTGGGCTAGCAGACGTAAACTCCAGTGGACCGTGTTCGCCTTGCGTACCTGTTGGTTCTCCGCACGCGTACTATCAGAGGTCTACGCCGCAAGCAACAGTGCTCCACCGCGAAAGCAGTAAAGAAAAATTCGAAAGGCAAGTGAGTGAGCGCCGCGGGAGTCGTCACGCGCACACACACACGCACCGTTCTGCTATCTAGTGTATGTGCTCGCTCTGATACGAAGTAGAAAAAGAGAGAGAGAGAGACGGGACTGTTGTAGTGTTGTTCTCTTCTGCTGCTGACCGCGGAGAAGAGATTTCACTACGTCGTCCCCCCAGAAAGTTCAGTGTTTTGTTCCGCGGAAGTCAATGCAAGCTAGAGTCGTGCCTTAGAACTGCATTTTCAGTCAAGAAAATTCTTCGCGAAGAGGTTAGCGCCCCAGTGAAGAAAGAGTTCAGGCTTTACTGAACAGTAGATGCTGTTTGGTAAAGCAATGCACCTGGCTTACCTCACAACACTGATTGTGGACTTAGTGGTTAAGAGTACTTTGGATATTAAACAAGCAGTACAGTGGTGTAGCTGAGTTGCCTTGAGACACGGGTGAAGCCTTTGTTTTGTGCCAAAAAGTAGGTAAAACATAAAAATGGCTTTCCGAATTACTTTGGAGTGTGGCGACTCTTCTAAAGTTCGTGCCAAGAAAACACCTGAAGGGTACACACATGATTGGGAAGTTTTTGTCAGAGGAGTAGATAAAGCTCCCATACATCACTACATTGAGAAAGGTAAGCTGCAATTTTTATTAACATTTCTTGTCACATAAGTAAGATATTTATTTTTATTTATTGAAAACTAATAGAAATTTATATTGCACTAGGTCATAGAATGAAATCCTACAAGGTTTTACATAATTTTAATTTTAATTATACACGGCTGGATATAATACTTAAAACGATTTAAAATATAACTTTTTAATATTAAAATTTAAAATTAAAGTTGTATATATTTTTATAAGTAACAATGTTTAAATTTCTGTTAGTTATAACAAATTATAAATTTAATATTTTAGTTTACAACTTCAATTTTCAGATTTACGATAACTCAAAATTTGGACTTAATCCAATTTTTGAGTTTCGTTTTTAGAATTTGTTGAGTAGTTAATAACGCTTTGAGTTTATTTGGCTACTAGTTTACTATTAGTATTGTTACTGACACTTTTTTTAATTTTTGGTATGAGAATGCTCTAGTTTCTAGTGTTAGATTTTCTTTGGTTACATATTACTCCTAATTTGTTGTAATGGAACAATTATTGCTTCTAATTCAAAAGATTGTTTTAGGTTTAGTGGAGAATTATTATTATTATTATTATTTATTACCAGAATAAGTATTACAATTATATACTTAAAGAAATACATCTGCGGAGATCAGAGTTTACTGTTCATAAGCCTGATACATTTATATCTAATATTTGTATCCATACTAACTTAAAATTAAAATTAAAATTGATAGTGTATTAATAATAGATTTATAGAAATAAATCTTAAAAGTTTCAATTTCAATCTTATTAATTAAATTACTTTTATATAATAAATCATTTATTTCATTTTTTCAGTCAATTGTGAAAAGTAACAATTTGATTTTGTTTTTGTTTCAGTGGTATTCAATCTTCATGAGACGTTCGCTAAACCTAAGCGAGTTATAAAGGAACCACCTTATATCCTCAAAGAATGTGGATATGCAGGATTTGATATGCTTATTCATATTTATTTAAAAAAAAAGAATGAACCAAAAAGATTTGAAATTATGTACAATCTAAATTTGAAAACCAATGACTCGATTAGTCATTCGACTCTTCACAATGAAATTATTATTAATCCTTCCGATGAATTTAGAAAAAAGTTACTAAAGGGTGGCGCTGTAAGTATTGATTTTTTATAATGACAATTTATTTGAATGATCTGTGTATTATTTACTAAAAATTGTTTAAATATATCAGACGCCAATGTCCAATATTGAAACATCATCTGGTAAAAATGATGTTAAAGCTCTGCCTATGGTAGGAAAACCCAAGCTTAGTGGAAGTGAAATTAAAAAGCATAAAGTGCCAGAGCCAAAAGTTTCATCTCAATTTAGCGAATTATTTGGAACACCTATCAAGACTGCGAATCCTTCTTCTGTGGATATCAAGAAATCATCTGAAAAATCCTCCAGTGTAAAGCCTCATACAACAGTATCAGATAAGTCTGATAAATCTGATAAAAGTACAAAAATTAAGCATAGTCCTCATAATTACATTAAAAAAGAAAAATCATCAGAAGAAAAAAAAGAGAAAAAAGATAAGGAGAAAGATCCAAGTAAAGATAAGGATAAAAATAAAGAGAAATCAAAAAGGCCCTCTAGCCCCAGTAACAAGGTAATATTTGTAAAGAATTATTATATTTTATATTTACTTAAAAATTCACTTAATTTGTTCTTAAATATGTCTATTCTTAAGAAGCTAAATTAGATTTCTATCATTGAATTTCGTTCATTCATTTAACTTATTCTTGCTTGTAGATTTTAATAATGTCTAAAATATGTACATTTCTTAGAAGCAAAATTATATTTCTATCATTGAAATCTTTTGTAATAGTTAATTAAACTTAAATATTTTTGTAGTCAAGTCATCAAAGTTCAGAAAATAAAAGAGCATCATCACCTGCAACAATAAAAAAGCCTACAACACCACCAGTTCTAAAGAGATCTTCATCGCCTTCATCAAAATCGAAAGAAACGGAAATAAAGAAGGAATCATCAAAAGACAAAGAAAAGTCTAAAGATAATTCCAAAAGTACTTCTGAAAGTAAAAGTGAAAAGGACAAAAGTGAACGTAAAAAGGAAAAGAAAAAACATAAGGAAGATCGCGATAGGAAAGACAAGCATAAAGAAAAAGATAAGGAAAAAAACAAAGATAAAGAAAATACTAAACTTTTGGAAAAAAAAATTGAAAAATCCGAGAAGCCGAATAAGGACAAACTGCAAGAGCCAAAAGCTTCAAAAGAAGATAGAAAGTCTCCAAAACCTACAAAAGAACCAACAAAAAGTAAAGATGAAAAGTCTTCAAAACCAGAAAAATCTGAAAAAAGTGAAAAGTCTGAAAAGCGGGACTCCAAGAACGAAAAATCGGACAAATCAAAACATAAGCACAAAAAACGAGACAAAAAAGACAAAAGAGATGGGAGCAAAGAAAGAGACAAAAAAGACAGACGGGAGAAATCAAGAAGTTCAATTGAGAAACAAACTGAAGATACAAATCAAACTGTAACTATTCCTGCAGTGGCAACTCGGGTAGTAGAAACGACTGAAAGGGAGAGCAGTGATTCCACAGGATCTGGAGATGACGTTCCTGCAACGGACAGAATAGTTACACCAGTGAAACAAGAAATTCCATCTCGTCCTCCATCTACTGAAATACCTAGAATACTATCTCCTCCACCACCAGTGAGCGAAATAAAGAAAGAAAAAAGTGATAAGAAACGAGATCGTTCAAAGAGCAGCAGGGAAGACAAAGAAAGCAAAAAGAGAAAACGGAAGAGTGAAAGTAAAGGTGTGTATATTTACAATTTTTACAGCTCATATTTATTTATAAAAAAGGAAATAATAAAATAATTTATTCTAAGGGTCAACAATAATGTTCATAAAAAATTGCAAATATATCTATAATTAATAGTTAAGAGATACATTTAAATATATTTTTACAATAGTTTATATTTGCCAACAAAAATACAAATAAATTATAGGTATAAAAGTAAAAAGCTTGAAAAACTGTCTGACCAAATCAAGATATTTCTACTTGATGTTTCTAAATTATATATTATAGCTGTTTATTATTATATCATTTTCAAGTAAATTTTATTAAATATTACTACAAATAAACGTTAAAAATTTTAATCACCTCGATTTGCTTAGTTCAATCTAGATACATGTGTATACTTATAAAAATACTTACACTTATAAAAATCGTATTATTTTTTAACTATCAAACCCGGATTTCAGGAGATGATGAAGTGTCTAGTAAAAAAATAAAGGAGAGGGGCCATTCAACTTCACCACTAGCAGAGCCAGTTTCATCTAGCCAATCTCCAATAGCAACAAACTCTGTAGGCTCAGTGCACATAACGAAAACGAAGGACGAGCCAATGGAAACAAGTGAACCAGCGACTGGTGACAGTGAACAAGTTGCGCCTGATTCAACGAATACGTTGGTTGTTGAAGCAGACGAACCAATGATCTTCTCTGAAGAGTATGTTTCACAACTGAAGGATCTTCAGCAAAAAATTATGACTATGGAGGATAACCACGAGTTACAGAGAGTTGTGCAAGTTATTGCTGAAACTGGTCAATATGAGATCACCAAGAAAACCTTTGACTTTGATTTATGTACTCTCGACAAACGGACAGTCCAGAGGTTACAACAATTTTTCGCATCCTGACCATCCATAGACTAAGTGTGTTATTCGAGCAAAGATAAATGTAATTACGACTATAATTACACTTAAGAAATGATTTATCAGGTAGTACGTGTATATTTATAATTATTAGTATTAAGATAAAATTAACGTTAAATTAAAAACGTTTTGCTGCTCCTGATTCAACTAATGACTAGTTATTATTATTAATATAAATTATTGAAAGTATTTTAAAAATTAGAACACAAGATTTAATTTATTAAACATTTCTTTGTTTAACAAAATTTTTGAATTCAAATACGTAATATGCACGTACGCATGTTTAAATCCTTTCTTGAAAATTTAATTTACTCACTAGAATTAAGTTGTATATAAATTTTAAAAATAATCAAGCCATTTAAGTTTTCATCTTGTGAGGCTTGACATTTGCATGCATTTGATAAAAAAAATTATGTATAAATTGTATTTGAACAATACGTGATTTTTAGTATTTATTAAATAATTGCCAGAAAACAGCTAATTATCTTATTACTGTAAGTAGATTTTATTTATTATATGCATCATAATATACAAGTAATAAAGGTATGAAATATACCTTATTCAAAATTGTATAATAAGGGCAAAATTCTCAGGACACGTATTTAAAATTATATCAGTAAGAAATGTAATAAATAAAAAGTATGCATAACATTATAAGCTTTAATATTTATTAAAAGCAAAGTAAGAATTATATGTAAAAAATCTTGCAGTATTTTTATAACTTTAATAGTAAAATGACGTAGAATCATAAAGTAGAAATCTGTATTTGAAAACAAATACGTAAGTAAAGTTTCACGTAATTTTACATACAATTTATTCATAATTTTTTATCGAAATAATTTATCAAAATTAAGCTGTTAAAAAACAAGTTATAAAATACGTAATATACACTTTTTCTTTCGCCGTATAAAAAATACGATCTATTTTGCTTTTGTTTATACTGATTTATTTGTATATTGCGTATTTTGGTTTGTTTTTTAATAAATTAAATAAAAAGAGTTATATTAAATGGCAGTTATTATGTAATTTATTTAAAAGCTATAAAATGCTATATTTAATTTACATTAGTATTACTATTAGGTTGTTATAAATATTAAATTGTACAATACAAATCAGATTTATTTGAAACAACTCTTTTTAATTTTAATACATATAATGTGTCTTAAATTTGACTGGCTAGTTCTTTTAATTAATAAATTTAAATACATTTGTATAACATTAATTTTTTAAGAATTTTATATGCATGGTTAAATAATTTCTTATTGATCAAATTGAGTATTTTTATTGATTTTTTGTACACAAATAATTTCTTAGAATATTTTTTATTTTCAGATATTTTTCAATATTCATTTACACAAAACAAAAATTTAAGTATTATAAAATTTAATTTTTCGTTATAACATTATAATCAGTGTTTATTCAAAGTATTGTAAGCAAAGCTAAGTGCATTTACAAGGAAAGCTGCCTTAAAAATTCAAAATACATTATGAGCATTAGAATTAAAAAATAGAAACAGAAGAGAACAGATTTTTATCAGTTGTATATATATATATATATATACGACACCTAGTGTCGACAAGGTACTTAGCACAAAAAGAGGGCTGCGAATAAAAAAATAGTCGACGCCTATCATGCATAATAAATAAACTGTTTTTCTATTTACAACAAAAAGGCTTCTGAATTTTCTTTATTTTTACGTAATATATTGCAATTAATTATATCGATAAGTAATCCTTGTTGAACCGTGCGTTTAATTTACTACTGACCAATAAAGCAGCGGTTGACAATTTATACTTAAAAATTAAAGATGGTGCAGCTGCTATTGGTGGGAAGTTCCATGCAATAGAAATGCACAAATGAAACATACTCTGTACATATTTATATCAGCATCTTAAAGCGTGAAATAGACTTTAGAAGTATATAATTAATTAATAAAGGACAAATGGCTATCTACGACTGAGGAAATCATGGTAGTGTTAGCAACGAATTTCTCTTAAAATCAATTTTATGTATCTTCATAAGTAGAACTATAGGTAGAAAAAGCGTAGTTTCAATAAAAGAACGAGTTTACGTCATTTAGGCATAAATACTTTTTAAATTGCTATAAAACAGTTATTGATTGATAAAATCAAATGTAATTTACGAAATGAAACGCAAAAAACCTTCGTTCAAATCATGAATGAAATCATTAATTAAAAAATTAGTCAATTAAATCAAGTTTGCGTAATGACGCACATTGTACAGCGATTTTTTGTAAATCTTATAGATTAAGTTAGAAAAAGGGATATGAATTACTCAAATACTATATTCGAGGAAAAATTCGTATATAAATTATAAATGACTGAATAAATTTTCAAGCGCAAATCAGAAAATATATAAATCTATCAATATAATAGGTATTAAATCTCTGAGCACATCAAACATACCTGCTTGAAGATTCAAGATATTTTTTTACCTCTAACTGTATATAAATAATGAGGTCTGAAATTAAAATTAACTAGTGTCATTTATAATTTGTATATAAATATAAATAATTTTTCCAAATACTGACTGCAATTATACGATCAAACTATGACCTTTTTTTGTATAAAATAAATTTTATGTTATGCTACTTAGCGATATATGCAAGCAAATTTCTGACTTTTTATAATTGGGCATTGAGCAAATGAAACATATGTAGTGAAATAAGAAAACACGCATTGTGCCAAAAGAAACGTAAAAGCATTAAGGCCTGTGCCGAAATTTTTTTAAATTTCATAGCCAAGAATTTATATAATTATTTAATCGCAATTGCTAACATATTTATAATATAATATTTAGATACGTATGAATACGAATCAATATGTATTTTTTGCGCGATGTTAATACGCGTTACTGGAAGAGCTTTAAATGGTCTCCTATACTAAAATTCAATAATAGTATACCTACAAGTGCGCTTTCTTTTTTGTTTATTAAAAATAAAAAATCAAATGAATGAATAGTGTACAACTTTAAAATGCCTGATAACGCTTAAATACAAAAGAATTAAAATTTTTCACAACACTTTCAATTTGATAAAAAAATGTATATTATTAATATGATAATAAAATATAATAAAAAAATTATTATTTAGAACAATACAAAATTTGTTGATAAAATTGTATTATTTTAAAGTTAAATTAATGTTTCATTTGCAAACTTTTGTATTTTTGCAAATGCTTTGTAATTTATTATAAAACTGCCTAAATATGCTGCTTTATTTGTAATTTTCAAGTTTAAAGATTTGCAGCAGAGTCTTTAATATTACAAACGAACTCTGTACATCGTTCGAAAAAAATATCTCCAAAGAATTGCTTATTGTCTCATTAAAAAAAAAAATAAAAAAAATAAATACGACACTTTTCACTTCGCCTTCATTTATAATATACATATAAATATATTTTATTGTAAATATGCCCAATATTGGACGTGTTTGTGTGCATAAACATACGATGAGAAAGAAATATTTTAAAAGTCACATTCTTAAAGAAAAATTAGAAATTTTTTACAACAATCATGACAGCTACACTAAATTGATCTATGTTACTTTTATAATTGCTATAAATTAGAAATGGCTTTGAAATTGTCTCTACATTTCAAATTTAATTATATGTATATGTAGTAGTCAATGTTTTGCGACTTTCGTCCAAAATCGTAGTACTTAATATGTGTACCAAAAATCTTATATAAAAAAAATAAGATGTATAAATAAATACTTTTCTCTCGTTGCACAGATGCACAATTGTTCATCGCGTGCTTGTCCGTAATCATAATGAAGATAAATACTGCGTACATTGTATATATACGTTCACTGCAAAACCGCCTTATGTACACATGTTACCTGCATTGAAATGCACAAAATAAACAAGCGAAAGTGGCGTATATATACAAATGTGCTTTTCACTTTTAACATATACTCGTGTTTGTTGTTGTAATTAACGTTGATATTGTGTCGCGTCTTGACTAATCAATAATTTATTTCTGTTATGTTGCGTATTACCTGCTACAAAACCTTTTAAAAAGAAAGAACAAAAATGTTCACCACTGACTCCGTATAAATCAATGTGTGTAGTGACATAAGTTTCATTTTGACTGATCACGGTATGATTTTTACATGAAAAATCGTTTTTCTCACTCTTTCATCATTATATTAAGGAAATATATGGTATAAACAATTGATTGATTGATTATATACGATTTATATAGATTTAAAGAAAATATTGACAATTATTTCAAATTCGTCTTCGCGAGAGACGATACTTTTAACCCCGTAGACCTATTGTTCGATTATCTTTTTACGAAAAGGCTTTCGGCATTTTTTCTATAATATAGGAAGTGTACTTTTTTGTCTAGCGACTGAAAGACGCAATGGAATTTATAAAGTTAAACTATATAAGATCTATTTATATTAAGTATAAATTAAGTAAACGTGAATAAAACTTTAAATCATCAAATCCAATTATTGTATTTATTTAATTATTCCCTTTATTCCCTTAATTAAATGTTTATAAATTAGAATAAAATAAAATTGTCAACATTTTCAAAAATACGAATTAATACATAAGTGGAGGACCTGTTTAGGTCTCGATATTTAAATCATTGCTTACATATTATATTATAGTATCAAAAATTTTAAATAAAATTGAATTTTAATCATTTATAATAATTACTATTCTAAAAAATATAATTTAGTTTTACATTTTGATTGTTATTGAAGTAAAATAAGAAACTTAATTAATATTGATCAAATTTATTATGTTAAGAATAACGTAATAGCGGATAATATAATAAAGCGACTTATTTTTACGAAAAATGTTTGGTAAATCTTTTATTTATTTATGTAATGCAATGTGTGATTTTTTCTTGTTTAAAAAAGGAATTTAAAACTAAAGATAAGTAATGATATTTCTTATTTTAAGAAAATTATAATTACTAAAAGCATAGCATCAATTTCACACATATAATCAAAACACATTTAACATTGAACTTGTCTGATGATTAACTGCATCGTATCTTAAAGAGTTTTAGTTCAAACAAATTAAGATAATATAATTATAATTACAGTAGCATGAAATCTGGAATTAATTTTTTTAAAGTAATAATTGATTTTTTATAAATTACCGCGATGTGGTATTTTCTTGTATTTTTTATTTTATATTTACAATCATATTGCCTAAAAATAAAGTTCGTTTTATTTAATTTCGCCGTTTCGTTCTTTGGGAGAGAAATTCTACTCTAACATGAGAGTTTTAACTTAATAGTTTATTATACGATGATTTTATTGCTAAATTAAAAAAGTTGTTATCTTTTTTTATTCAATTTTATACATTTAAACGCATTATACTGTGATGCGAGCAGTGATGAAAATAAAGGACCTTCCCAACGGTACATAGGAATTTTGCCTGTAAATGGAAACGTACGAAAGT
>UCOL01004162.1:0-15669 GCA_900474335.1 Ormyrus nitidulus
TAAAAGCCAAGTCCTTCCTGCCCCCACAGGTTCTTCTCGCCTTGACGAACGTCTGCCTGGGAGACGTATCCCACGTTTTGCAAGCTCTGAGGAACAGTGTACATTATGGGGATTTACCGACGACGACGGAGGGACCGCCGAAGCATTACAACTTCGAGTACAAGGCCGGACGCTACGCGGGAAACTTTGACCGCGTCCAGAACGAAGCTGGCGATGACTCTGGTCGCGTTAGGGGTAAAAGTATTTTGTCCTCGCTTTTCATTGCAGATGGAAGGTTTTTTAAAGGCAATGGTGGTTTTGAAAAATTGATCGTAGACAAGAAGGCGTTTAATTGCGACTGTTAACGAATATATTGTTACACATTTTTTTAAGTTTTGTTGAAATGAATAAGATCCTTTATAAAATCTAAAAATTTTATATGCCGGGTAAAAAGTAAAACATAGAAAATTAATTCTTTGTACACTTAATGTACGCTTGATGTTTTTTGTAATCTAATCGATAATTAAAAATGGTAGATTTTTCAGTAGTAAAAAAATGACGAGACTGTTGGCAGCAACATACGACGCAAGTACCATAGTAATAAAAAAGATTGAACTAAGTACGTTTATATTTTTCACGGATTGGAATCGTCTGATTAATTATTTCTACATACACCATTTAATGATATGAATGAAATATAAATTTATTTTTCTGAATAAATATCTTTTCGTTTTTAGGGTCCTATTCGTTCATTGATCCAAATTCCAAGGTACGAACTGTTCAATACACTGTGGACGAGAACGGATATAACCCATCACTGAGAAATTATAATGATAATCAAAATTATAATGCTAATCAAAATTATAATGCTAATCTAAATTATAATGATAATATAAATTATGACAACTCTGACGCATTAATACGCGAGACAGTGAATCATCGTAGACTCTGGATACAACTTGCCAATCTTAATGGTCAAGCACAAGCTAGAGCACCTCAAGCTACCCAGGTAAAGAGTTTTCTGTTTAATCGCTTTATATTAGTTGTTAGCAAATTTATAACGTAAGCAACGTCATTTTCTAAAGTTGAAACATTTTTATAAATGATATGTAAAAAATCTTTGTTATAGGATACTCCAGCTGTGGCTCAAGCGAAGAATAGGCACCACTACGTATGGAACAAAATCGCAGATGAACACGCAAGAATACACGAAGCGGCTTCTTTTCCACATTATAATCAAAACCAGTATCAAAGCCAGTATCCATATTATAATCAATACCATAATTACAATCGAAATATATAGTCTTTGTTGATGAATAATTTTGAAACACAAGACTACTGTAAGTGTTATGTTTATTTTATTTTTAAGTATAAATTGCTTTAAATGATTTTGTACAAGACACATATGTAGAACAAGACATTATTATATAGATGATAAAGTTCGCCAACAGTCATAGTTTTTGTTTTTTTTTATAGCAGCTTTTTTCACCAAGTCTTCAAGAGACATTCAATATACTTATACACTTTGTAAATTATTATAACTCTCATAAAAGTCTTTAATACATTATGGAAATTAATGAATGCTAAAAATAATATACAATAATTATTCATATATATATATATACACGTATATTTTACTTTAATAACCCTCTTTAATTCCTCTTGCAACCAATTATAACTTGTAACAAAAGAAATAAAAATATAATATCTTTTATTGCAAATAAATGCCGCTGTCAATGAAGCCAATTTAAAATAAAAATTGGCTATCGTACAAACAACACATATAATTACTCTCCTAGGATGCATCAGAGCTGTATCTATTTAAAAACTTCACTGTTGAGATTTTTTAAAAATCATTTTTCACAAGCACATACTCCATAACTCATGCACCATTAATAGAAATTTGTTTTTGTCTTTATCAAAAATCAAATTTCAACTGCAGTATTATGAAACACTTATTATTGAGTCATTACTTTTTCATTAAGTGTCTAATGTCTTTATTCTGTCTTTGCAAAGTAATGTCTGCTCTTTCAGCTTTATCTGTAATACTGTCAATCAAATCATTTTGAGTATCAATTTCCTCTGACAAACCAATAGCTAAGCCTTTCAGTCTTGCAATAGAACCACTCATTTCATCTAAGTTTCTTTCTAGCACTGCAGCAAGATTTTTAGTGGCTGCTGGACTGAATTCTTCTTCTTCTTCAGCTACTCCACGAATTCGGAATGATGGATGATCTGAATTTCTTCTAGTCTGATCAACAGAACTATTTAGTTTTTCAGCTAAAGTACTATGAGATGTAGGAGATGTAGGAGACATGGCAGATTCTGGAGTTTTTACGCCAGCTGCACTTGATCCAGGAGGTAAATCCACTGATTTACTACCGCTAAAATAATTCTTTAATCCACCAAAAACACTTTTTATACCCTGAATATGCTTTTGGCTAAAGCGCAAAGTACTGTTGATATCATCAAGGCGCCTGTCTGTTCGTTCCAATTGTTCTCGTTGTTTAATAAGTTCCTAAAAGTAAATATTTCAGTTAATTGTAAATTATTAATTTATATTTAATTTTTATAAAATAATTTTTTTAATATGTTAAACTTTATTCTGGCTTTTTTTGAATGCATATTTTAAACAAAAAATTAATAAGTTTAAAAATATATTTTAGAATTTTAAAACAAGTAGATAATAATTAATCATGCAACGAAATTTAAGATGATTAACCTTGGGTACAAAATTCATCTGCTTTACTTATCAAGCTAATGATAAAAATTTGTATTAAACAGCAGTAAAATACCTCGGCAGTAGCAGCTCCAACATCCTCAGTATCACGTAATAAGTTCACGGAACGTTCAGATGATTGAATTGTTCTTTCTTCTATTGCTTTTTTGCGTTCAAGGAGTTGTTGATGCTTTCTTTCTAATTCATTGTCATAATTCTGATAATGGTTGTTGGAAGTTGCAGGATTATATCTTGGTGGTGCACTTCTTAAAAAAGTCTCATCATCCACATCTTCTTCCAGAGAAAAGAATGGATTTTTTGGGTCACTTTTGTAGTTGTTAGCCATGATATCAGTCAGAGAGATTGCTTTATATGTCTGCACAAAAGAATAAAAAAGTCAAGAAAGAATTAAAACAAAGAGAACAAAAATAATAGAAAAATATGGTTTGAGTCAAAATGTTAATATATTAAACCTGCATTTAAGTGTAATGTATTTAAAAAAAGTTATCTATTTCATAAATATTATGAGGAACGCAAATTTACTTAAATGTAAATAAATTTATTTAATAATAAGCATTCCAATGATTTATTTATTGACAATAATCTTGTGACTCACCCAAGGGAAACCCTAATTGACGAGATAATAACCTCCAAGAATTTGTAGATTTTTCAGAAATTGATTAAGATACGTTCAATTTTACTAGTTATTTAGTAGGAATTTGTTAGTTATTAAATAATGGCATAAAAAAATCTTGTAAAAAGTAGCAAACTGTTCATTGTACGAGCAAGGCTAAACTGACACACTGAAACTAGACATTACACAGCCGTACTGAAAAGTTGAGAACTGAGCTATATAAATTGTTCAGTACAGATTGCAGAGTTGTGAACAGTGGTGGGTAGGTAACTTACCTCCGGTAACTTACCTAGTTTCCGACAAGTAATATGTCCGGTAATTTACACATGAGGTTTTCGACATTTTAGTTCAGTTTTCGACCAATCTTTTATTCTCGAAATCTCGAAATTCAAAAATCAGAAAGCGCCCAAAAATTTCGAGTAGTAAAACAATGTAACCTTTAAACAAACTCATTTGTTGATCGAATGTTGCCGAGTGCCGATACTGCCGATTCGCTCCGTTAACAATTTAACCTTATTTTAATATAGTTAAATAATGAACAAAGGTGGGCGAACCCCTCAGCCTTTTTGGGAAGAAGGAAAGTTTGAACCCATTGAAGCCATGTTAAGAAGAAATTGTTCGAGACAAGTGTTGAGATGTAATTCTATCAGGATTAAAGATTCACTATGAACTAAAATATAAAACTAGTAAACTGTTAAATTAAAATGCCACAAATTTATTAAAAAAGAGCAAGTTTTTCCTATAATGTAGGGTTATTTTGACGACGACTGTTTAACATAAAGTTTACAACTGTTACTTATTTCTAGTATAAGATTTAAATTATACACATGCGCAAAGAATTTTGAAATTTCTGAGTTTCTGACACGTTTCCGACAATCTTACATGTTTCTGACACTCTTATCAGTTTCCGACAGATATGTGTCGAAAACCTCAGAATTATGTCATTTACCCACCACTGGTTGTGAACCTGCGAAAGTGACACGACTGACGATGACCAGATCGACGTTCGACTCGACGCGAACAATTCTTCCGTTCGAGGCATCTTCGACGTTCGACCGCTTATTTAGTTCGTAGCGTGTCGGTAAGATGGAAACAAGTACTTTAATAGTTCTTGAAGTTACCGACAGGTATCGTAAATGTAGTTCAAGGGAAATGTGAACGAAATTTAATCAACGGGCTAATGTATAAAAAAGATAATTTATTTCCTTTCAATAAATTAAATGAATTAGTTCCATTTTAGAGTTTTGATTGTTTTTGCGATTCAATAAAAAAACGAATGGGGTTAAATTATCAGTAAAACAATAATTTATTTCAAATAACTACAATAAAACTAAATAATTTACATTAATGAAATTTGAATTTGATATAATACTTGAATTTTTTTTTTATTTTCAACTTATTCTGAGTAAAATGTGATAAACGAGAAATTTTATTGCACGAAATTGTTTTTTAATATCACACTTTAATAATAATTTTCCTATTTTTCATTTCTCATTTTCTATGAAAGCACAACTAATGCTTTCTTCATCTATCTACAGTTACAATTATCTATTACGTAACAATTTTTTTTTTAAACTCGACAATAATAACAATTTATAATAAGGAACATTTATTAAAAGAAACAAAAGTGCAACAATATTCTCAAATCGACCAATACTGTTCCAGAATCAAGGGTAAATCATTAAAAGTAAGCCTATATTTATTAAAATCATTGATACAGCGGCGCAAAAACGAGTAAAAAAATATCGTCTATGTTCCATTACAATAAATTACGCTCTCCTCTTTGTACACTCGGGCACGAATCGACGCGCACGACAACAATATACACAGTACCGAACTCCGCTCGCCCCCCTTCACTTGGTGCTGTCTTTAAAATACTTGGATGGTTTCCCGCGGCGGCCTCGATGCTCGTCCCGAAAGTCGCTGAGGAAGCTGTGCGTGCTCTTGGCTCGAGGTCGTTCGACCGGGGCGTTCAGTGCCGTTGTCCAGATCATCGAGGCGACGATGCCCAGCGATCGAGCCATGCAGAGCAGCAGCTGGTTGTAGTTCATGTCCCGCAGCCCGTAAAACTGACGGAGGGAGAGAGAGGGCGGTGAGTTTTTGTTTGCTTCGGGTATAGGTAGTGAATGAAAGGGTGAATGGCTGCTGGTTTACCTGAAACAATGGGGCTGCGATGGCGTTTTGTTCAGCAACCACGGAACGGTTTCTCGCTTCTTTTATCTGCTTTGTGTAGATTTTTGAGATGTCTTGGGATAACTGTAACGAGAAATGGGATTGTCAATTTTTGCACGGGTCATTTTCGACGATTATCCAATTTCTTTCTATCAAACGCCAATTACCTTAATCTCGGGATGATTGGGTACGTGATTCTGCACGAAATCTCGCAAAACCATGTACCGCGCATCTTCGAATTTCGATACCTTATGACCGGCAATCGTGAATCGCTTGTCGATGAGCGCGTTCACAAAATTGTGCAAAATCTCATTCTTCGGCTCTCGACCGACGGCATTTTGCAGCTGCGCCAAGAAATCCATGTACTGAAAGCAGAACAAAAACCATGTACGTCAACCTGAAAAAAATGCCCCCCGCCCAGCCTACCAAAAACACTTCAATCAAACGAAACCACAATATTTCTTCTCCCTCTCCGATCGCGAAACAGAGTAAACTGAAAAAAAACAAAACGAGACCGAAAAAAGGCCAATCTCCAATGGCCGTCATATAAAATAGCGGGCAAGCGGCGGAGCGTACATAACTCGATTATCTCTGAAAATTGAGGCTTTCAGCGGCGGCGACGAGCACATCCCAGAAATACTATACTTCGTAAAATTGGTATGCCGCACGCACTTGGCAGAGGGTGCCGCTGGTGGGTTCATTGGCGTACGCGAGCACGCCCGCGGCCAGGGCTCGGCTCGCGTCGTACTGGCAGGATCCCATTATTTGCGCCACGTGAGCCCCCGGTATGCCTCCGTCGTCGTCTCTGGCCAACAGATATTCAATGGTATCAATAATGAACGCGCGCCTTCGATTCACTTGTAATATGCGCCAGGCAATATTCAATCTGCACGTGCGCGAACTGCGCGGGCTTTGTGCGCCGGGGCGACGGGGCTAATTTGATTGGTTTTTCCCGCGTGTACCTGTACTTTTTTTGCGGAACGGCGCGGAGTTTTTCTTTTTTATTGATGATTTTATGGTTATTAAAAACTTTTGTTTGGTTTTTTTATTTATTTTTTCGGCGGTAGAGCCTTGTGAAAAATTAAAAGTTATATTTTAAAGAAGAGGGCGAATCGCGTACAATTCAATGCTGAAATATAAGCCAACGAAATTACAAATTACGCTAATTTATTAAAATCATGAGAAATAACCAAAATTAGTGGGTGGGTGAGCTATATTAACTTCCGAAGCGAATTATGTCGCTACATAAATAATGTGACAGTCGATAATTTCCAATAAAATTAGCTGGATAGTCGTGTAGTCACATAGTATATGAATAAATTTTTGATCTTAATCAGCTTAAATAACTTCATGAAATTTTCAACGTGGGATGTTTAATGTGCTTTTGATTGCTTGCTCTGCGAGAAGTCGCGTCGCGGACTTTCCGACGTTTCAAAGAGTAAAACCAATAAAGCGTACTTTAAAAGCGATTAAATTTTTTTTAATAAAATTCACGCAATTCGGGACGTGATTACGTTTATGCAGAAAAGCGGAGAAAAAGTTCGGAAAATAGTGGCACTGTCTGTCCGAAAACTTTCGACCATTACATTGTACAAATTATAACTTTACACATTAACTTCATTTCTTCTTTATCGCAAAAAGTTAGCGGTATAACGCAATAAAGCTCAAAACTCCGACGCGTAAATCGACCGATTATGTGTTTATGCTTCGCCACAAACTTGAACTTACACGCCGACCCATAAAAAAGGGTATTAACGGCACCGCAGACGTTCGAATAAAACGCGAAACAACCAGACGATTTAATTGTTAACTAATAAAACAGCATTTCCAGCGAAACGGTATTTCCCTCTTTTTTCCCGTCAATATTACTCCCTAAACTCGAGCAGGTACGATAAATAACAGCAAATCTCGCCGAACAACGGCGTTAACAAATCACCGTGCCATCATTCCCGCGCAACGCAGTCCTTCGCCCCGCGAACAAAGGCCCTCGCAGAACATTCGCTCCTCGCCTTTGGGGCGAGCGTGACAAATGTACATTTATTTTACGCATATCATATACGGCCCCGCGGCGGGGTTCTTTGCGCCTGGCGGGGGAGAAAAAAAAAAGACTCACGCGTTCACCGCGACGAACAGCCGCAGAAAGTCGGCGAGGCCCTGCCGCTGACTCTCGGTGAAGCCGTCGGCCGCCTGGTGGAGGCAGTCCAGGAAGAACTCGACCCAGTCGGCCTTCTCCAGCTGGAGCCTCGGCGAGGCCGACTGCTGGATCTCGCAGGAGCTCAGCGCCACCAGAGCCGGCAGCGACGCCAGCAGCTCCATGCTGTCCTCGTAAATGTGCTGAGGGACGGCGGAACAACAAGGACGTCAGGCGCTAATTAATGGGCTGCAGCGACGTCACGGGGGATGATTGATTCGCCGAGGGTTTTTTTTTTTTTTATATCGGGGACTCGGGCTTCAATTTCCGCGTTCCGGAAGGACGAAGGTTTTTAAGGCTGGCTTTAATTTTCAGGGTGCTGCATAAAGACTCGAGCTCTTACTTCGAAAAACATTACTCCGCGCGATTTAAGGGCCGCACTTCGGACGCCGAGAGGCGAGTCTCCTCTCTCTCTCTCGGCGTTAAAATATTCCCGGGCTAAAAGCTCGAAAGAATAACATAAAAGTGGCCGGCGAGAAATCTCGAAACGCAATGAAAACAAATGAGCACTCGGGCTTTATGAAGCCAAGGCGAAGGGCGGAAAAGGTCTTCTATACTTTGTGCCTTTTATCTCGTATCTAATTTCTCCGCGGAGCATATTCCCCCTCGCGTCCGCGGGGGCTGTAAAAGAGTGCGCGTGCGCATCGCTCGCTCTGGGTTTTGTTAATGACGGCTCGTTTGTAACAAGCTCGTTTGTTACAGCCAGCCGCCGGGAGATTACGCGGGCCTTTTGTTTATACTCGGGCCATTTATCCGAATTACAAAGGACCGGACATCTACGTTCGAGAGCGGCACGGACAGGGAGAGAGGGAGAGCTTCGCATGCGGGACGATTTGAAAGTAAATCGGGCGATTACCGGCCGGGCGATCGCATTTATCAAAGCGAGCTGCTGGGGAATTTTGTAAAAGAAGCTAATGCTGGAGTTGAAGGTTGATGATTTTCGCTTTTTTTTTTGCTCGAAATTATGTGTTTTTATAGGCAGGAATGATAGGCGGCGGCATGCGGAGAAGTCAACTATTTTCTTGGAAATGAGAGGTGATGCAATAAAGGATTTTAGATAACACCGCAATCATCGGTGTGCTCATGTCAGCTGTCAATTTGGCGTTTAGGCATTGCATCATCGTCTTTTGTACTCAAGACTGCGCATTTTATGTGAACGTTATAAAAGGCGACGAAATCATTTCCAAAATAATTTAATCTGTAAGAAAGATAATTAGCTGATTTGCTTTATCAAGCATTAATAGTATAAATAAAATGTTAATTATTGTTGATCGAGAGAAAATCTTAGCTGCCACATGAATACAGTATTATATTTATTGAACAAATTTAATTTAATAAAAAAATCTTTTATTTTCAGATTGTTGTGCAACAAATTTTAAAATAAATATTTCATCAAATTAAAAGGCACAATCAAATTAATAAAGCACAATATGAAATCCGGATGCATTGATTTTTGTATTAAAAATTTGAATTTCGCTAACGTTTTCCATCGCATCCGTGAATTAAACGAACATTTACTATAACTTTCTTACATTTCTTATAAATCAAGCTTCGCAATGATAAACTCCTCAAGTCCAAAAACAAAGCTAGATGAAAACAATATCAATCACGATCTCTCATTCTTTTGCCGAGCGACGCTAAGAGCTCCTCCGTTCTCCAGGTGTTGGTATACGAGAATACCAGAGACTCCTCGCGACAGTGTGATGGATCACTCGGTCCTAAACTGGGATCGTGTGACGGGCCTCGGGTGCGCTCGCAAAAGGCATTGCTTCAGACGGACAGGACACTGTTTTCGCGCGGCGTCGAGAACTTCTCGGCAATTTTCGAACGCGCGCAAAAGCCGCTCTGGAATGTTATTGCGAGCTTCGCGACGTTTTAAGAATACGTTGCAATTTTTCGAAGTGGTCATTCGTTTGAGGGAATTGCTTATATTTAGAAAAAGGCGGCTCTTGCGCGTCGTGAGATATAATAAATGCGGGAAAGGAAATTGAAACTCGCACTCCCGTTTTGCATCAAGTTTACGCGAAGTTCGAAACTTTTCGGTCTCTGTAAGTTTACGCGGCGAGGTTGCTCGAAATTCGTGTTTCCGCGCCAAGAATTTAATTTCCGTTGGCAAGGATGTTCGGCTGCTCGGAAAGCTCCTTTAAATGCGATCGCATTAATAAAGTGGCATTTAATCAAATCACCTGCATTTATTCATGAATTTATCTATGATGTTTTACTAAAAATTCTAAGAAGTTCAAAGGCTCCGATGGAGCTGATAAATTAAAGCAATCAAACACAGCAGTCCCGCGGCTACTCGCCAAATTGAAAGCTCTAATTATTTTCGAACTCCGATACAGGCTAATTAATCAAGTTAATTAGCCGGTTCTGCGAATAAAATATCAGCTTTAATGGAGCATCCGTACGAGCGCAAAACTCGGGCGCTCGTCAGAAATCTAATTAATCACGGCGCTCATATAATTTTTTCCCGCGGCTTTCGCCGTTCCACTTTCTCGAAAACAAAAAGACAAAAAAGCACTCGTACCTCCCAGTATGTGTAGATCATGGCGCCGCTCTTGACCGCCGTCTTGTAGTGGTTGTCGGCGTCGAGGGCCGTGAGGGCGATGGCCAGTCGGCCGACCGGAGGCACGTTCTTCGGCACGGCTTTGAGGACGTTGCCGACGACGCCGCCGATTCCACCGGACGACTCGGACCACCACCAGCCCTTGCGCTTGTCGCGCCGCTCCGTCCAGTCGGCCATCAGGGACTCGGTCTGCTCGTAGGTCGGTATGTCGCCGGTCATCAGCAGCCAGAACACCGCCTCGGGACACGGGGAGTTGCCGCGGCGCGGGAGCAGGTTGAACAGCTCCGGGATCGTTAGACCTCGGTACTTTATCTGGCGGGGGTTTTTAACGTTGAGCGATTTTTTTTTCTTTTCGAGGATTTTATTATAATTTTTGAACCGCTTGAGAATTTGGACGAGGTATTTTGGGAATTTAACGCGTTTTAATGAGCGTTTTCGGGTATTTTGTAAACAAAGACCGAGCTGGTCGATAGTGTGACGAGAGCTGTCTAAAGGCTCATAATGAGATTACGTCAATTAATTGCATTCGTGTGCCTGACCTGACAACGCGCGGCGTTCTATTAGTTAGCGAATTCATAGAGGATGTCGTAATTGAAATTAGTAAATCTATGTTTTAGTAATTAACATTAAAAATTGCGACCGGCGGAGAAAGGGAAAATTGGATTTTTTTTTATTTAAAATTGAATTCCAAATGAAAATAAGTCGTAGGCGGTAATAAATTGGAACGGTTATAATATAAAATTATTAACAATTTGTTTAGCTTCGGATAATTTCAATTATTATTGCCAAAACCCCGTTAATTCGAGCTATTTATTAAGTATAATATTGAAAACAATAAAAAATAATAATTTTCTTAACGTCGAAACATTAAATCAGCAAACGCTGTTAAAATCGTCTGAAATCTCCATATGATTTAAAATCCTTCCCCCCCCCCGTCCCCTACCGGCGGCAGTGCTCTGCATATTCATATCGCGAAACATCCAGGAGAAAAGCTTACTCCGCTCTTGGAGTCGACCTCGGAGGTTTCTCTGATCAGTGCGTTGACGCCGTCGAGTCCGCGGTAGATGTCGTTAACCGTGATCTGGCTGACCACGTCGAGTCCGTGGAGCTGCTGAAACTTTCTTAGCAGGTCGTGATGCAGCGGTATCTTCTCGCAGAGAGCTTCCTTCAGATCCGTGCTCGTGCTCGGCGTCCCCCTCGTCATGCTCAACTTCGCAGAGAGAAACCCGAGAATTACAATTTCAAATGGCGAAAATAGCGCCGGATGTACTCCGACGCCGACTACGTCCGCGGAATTTTTCATATATAATAACGGAGACTTCTGGATGTTCTGTTTAACTTTCAGATCGAGAACTTTCCGTATTTGCAGATAAATTATCAACTTGGGGAAAGTCCAATATTATGCATTCCCTTTTCGTCGTTTTCACTGTATCAGAAAGTTTGCAAGTTTTTATGGAAATCGTTCTTTTAAGGTGGAAGCTTCGAGCCGAGGACGAATCGCTTTTAATTTTGACGATTGAGATTGCAGTAAAAATGATTGGATTTTAAATTATTACTGTGAAAATCTTTTTCTCAATTTTATTAAATATAAAAAAATGTAAATAAAGAATAAAGCATCATTAAAAGTTAAATTGTATGCTGAATTCATTTTGTTTAATTTTAAAGTATATTGATAATGCATAATTTATTTGAGAGGTAATTAATTAAAACTGGCTAAAATGATAAACACAACTTTACAAACATAAATTACAAGAATACTTTTATTGAATAATTAATAAAAGTTATGCGAATAAAAATAATTCAAAAAGAAAAACGGGAGTAGAAAAACATTATTATTTTTACATAAGTATAACTATAGGACAAAAAATTGAGTTCAATAATAAAAAATACCAAGAATAACGTATTCTACTAATTGCAAGAGAAATGTCCTTGGCAATGATGTAGTCATGCTCACGTTATCTTTTATTTTCGAGGATTACAAAACTGAAAATGAATGTTAGTCTTTCCAATTGAGTAATTCGTGGTCTAAAAATTTAGCATTTTCAATGCTGTTTAAAAATAATGCAGAACCTTCAATTTTATTTGAATTTAAATAGGTAGTTGTTAAAAATGTCAATATTTTTTAATTATTTATAAAAATGTACTCTAAAACTTTTAAAACAAAAATGTTTAAAGAAAAATTTAATGTTATAGTAAGCAGTAAAGTATGTTTTGTAACTGAATAAAAAATTAATCAACTTAAATTGTAGCACAACCACATTTTTTGCCAAAGTATTGATTTACTATTGAAAAGAATAATACGTTAATTATTCTGAATGAAAATAATGTACACAAGACAAAAACTAAATCGATAAATAACATTCGCATCTTGCATATAACCTAAAAACTTTCCGTGCCCTACCTTCAATACAAAACCTTCAGTTTCGTTCGTGATGTCGCTCGACGAAGTGAATTTATAGATTCTGAGGAATATCATGTCCACTGATTTTAAGAATCCTTGCTTAATCTTCACGTTTCGTCCCATTTTGAACATTGTGCTACCTTATCTGCGCCTGAGGCGCGATGTTTATGTTACTTAATAACTTCGTTACTCAAAAACATTGTTAAATCGAATGGAATAATGCTGCAAGCACTTCTTGAAAGGCATTGTCACTGTTAATTTTGAAAACAGTCGCGTCGAGTGCGAAACGTCGAGAGCAACTGCGGGGAGTCTGGAATGATAGGTTAGGTAGTGAAACAGCTGATGTCAAGGTTTTCACTCTATTTATTTCTCGTTCTTCATTATCCCTCCCGCCAAACGTCAAATATTCCAACAAAGTTCAATTACTCGTCGTACTTTATTATATATATATTTTATAATTAATCGTAAGAACAGTTCTCATTTTTCAGCTAATAAAGAGTGTAAGAAAGTCACGGTAAAAAGAGTCGACTAAAACTGATTTAGTATTATATGATTCGAACATTGTGTGGCTAATAATACAACATGGCACAGTTTCAACGTTCGCGCGGCTCAGTTGCGAAAAGGAATCACTTCAAGGTTAGACTTATAAGTTATATCTAACTTAACAGTAGCGGAGGCTCAAACTATACAATAAAAGATTAACGTTTCTGCGTGTTCTTTTTTTTATTTTTTATTTTTTTTCGGAGAACAATTAAAGCTCGGTAAAGGGCGGCGCTCGACTGAACGAGTCTCTCAGCTGGAGTCATCTCTCGTGCGCATATTCTCGCGCAGGCGCAGCTGCGTCACATAACAACACCCTGTATAGGTATATGATTCTAAATCAAGTGTAACAGATATAAACTTGGCACTGCAATATATATTCATCCCCGCCGCGCTCTTTTCTCCCCCGTTTCTTCGCGAAATTTCACTTTACCCTCCTTTTTATCCGTACCTTCCGGTACTAAAAATCACATTAAGTGTCACAGCATCATCATTTTGAGCTTTTATACGAATATCGAAAGCCAATCCATATATACGAAAAATACGCGTCGCTCGAATAAAACTCAGAAAATCGCGGATAAAGATTTTGTTTTTTTTTCCTTTTTTTTTTAATAAAATTTTCTTCCTCTCATTCTTTCCCTCTATTTTTTTTTTTCAAATACGGACACTCGTTTTGTAAAATGCGATTGTGCATCTTGAAATTTGTTACTCTATGCATACTTCAGCCAACGCAACGCACAGTATATATCCCGAAGTATACAAATTGACGTCATCATTGTAGTATAAATTATGTTTTTCATTTTAATTCTTCATTGTAATATAATATTAATCTATAATTACAGTTTCATCTTTTTTTTTTTCATTTTATACATTTTACAAACAATATACTGCAACACACATCGCGCGCCGTCTCGCGCGCGAAAAACGCTCATGTTTAACGGCTAGTTTTATTCCTTTTTTTTCTGCTTTGTGTATATTTTTATACTCGTTAATACTTATCGCTAGAAACGCGTGTATATTACTCGGTGCGCTTTCGTTATTAATGAACCTTCTTGCGCTCCTACCGTTCAATATAATCCACGACGCCGTGTCCTCTCTCCCCCTTTTATTTTCTCTCTTTTTATTTTTGTTGTTCTTATTTTCTCGTCACTTATCAATCGTCTCGCGCGTGGATCAAGAAGACTCTCACAACGTTTATTACAATAGTAAAATATACAACGCATCGTCACCCAATATAATAATAATATTGCTTGAGCCGCTGTCTGCCACTCATGGCACAATTGCTACGTTAGGCCGTGTACGTTTAAATCGTATATATATTATTCTTTCTCCCCCCCCCTCGGTCGAACCCTCGAAAAAAGCAGAACGGAGCTCTTTGCTATTTATGCGAAACACGTAAATCTCTAACAAACGTAACCGATATACACAGACCGAAGCCCGAGCCTCGGTCTTCCTCGCGCTCGCGCATTCCCGGCAATCCCTTGTACAAAGTCACGAAAATACTTTATGCCTCCGAATCCGAGAGCCCCTAAATTAGCTTCTGGAATACAACTCTTTTCTCGTGAGGGATCGTTTGTAAGCGCTGTCTGGTTTATTATTATTATAATTATTATTATTATTATTATTTCTTTTTTTTTTAATTCTTGGTGAGTGTGAGTTCGCGTGTCGGTGTGTCCTATATATATTAATCATCGGCATTCCCATCGGCTTCCTCCGGGCCAGTTCATCTAATGTCAGAGAAGAATGCACTTGTCGGAGCCGCCGCCGTTGCTCGGGCCGGCCTCCTGAGAGTGGCCGCCTCGGAGGGGCTGCGAGCTCGTGGGGGTGGGCGAGGGCGGCTTGCCCTCCAGCGCCTGGATGCTCTTCATCAGCTCGCGGAACACCTGCGCAGAAAAAAGTAGAGTGCCTGATATCGACGGCTCATCGAGTACGGGCCGAGAGCGGTTGGCAGCTTCGTTTGACGGCGCGTGTTTTTGCATTCTTTAGGGCCGCCCCCCCCCTCTGCGCTCTCTTTTTACGGTATTTCTCGGGGGGCTTTTGATCGTTTCTGGAGCTGGAGCTTTGTTGGCGCGATTTTGAGGTATGCGCAGTTTTGAAAGCAGATTTTAAATTATATTATAAATGCGCTTCGAGTGTTGTGAAAGCAGTGTTCAGCTTGTATTTGTGCGCGAAGAGGTTTCGAATTGTTCGAATGTTTTCATTCGTTTATGTTTTTTAAGTGTTCTTAAAAATTGTTTAAATATTAATGGAAATGCTAAATAAATTTGTATATTGTCATTTGTATATATTATAATATTTGTACAAATGCTTGAAATCTTATGACTTTAAGGAGGTTCGATACCGGCCGCGGGACGTATGCGGTGCGGGGGGAAAATGTCATGTCTTAGCCTGATGGGAGTATGATACACGAAAATTCGTGATCTACTAACCCGCAAAAATATATTGACCCACGGCTTCGCGACTGAAT
>UCOL01004163.1:0-15654 GCA_900474335.1 Ormyrus nitidulus
GGGCAGGGGGGGTGGCAAGGGGGGCGAGCGAGAGTTTGCTAAACGGATAATGAGATTGTAGCGCGAGAGCAGAGAGTCGGGTAAAGTGAGAGGGGGCGGACAAACTGTGCGTAATTCGACTATGCACAATTACACGAGTATCAAATAGATCTGCATTATTGTCTAATAGCGATAACATTATCGGCCGTAACCGAGTGCCCGCGCTCACGGCTTTCGATTTGATTTGCCCAATTTCCGGAAGCGATTTCTCGAGGCCTCGACGTATCGTATATATACGGACTCCCCGCGCCGATGTGTACAATGTCGAGGCTTTTCTGTCGCGCATTCCGGCTCTACATTGATTTTGGTATTAGCGATTCATTTGTATGAAAATATGGGAGAGCCGGTATGGGAGGGAGAGAGAGAGAGATAGGAAACGTGGCCGAGCGTTTGTTGTTAGTCATTACGGGGCTAAGTCCGGAATTTATGTCGTCAACCGTTGAGCTGGAGAGCCGCGCGAAAATCAAACAAACGACGGAATCACCGGCGGGATTTATTGCGAAATTAATAAGAATTTTGAGGCTGATTTTATTTATCGACGGCCGCTTTTAATTATTTCCCGGACGTATGTACCCCGGGCTTAATGAATTTGCGCGATTAGTCATTCGGTTTTTTAATCGTTATTTAGGTGATAACCTGACAACTTAATGTCCCGCTGTAATTGATGGCGTTGCACGTTGAATTTCGCCCGGGCCTTCGTTATTTATTTCTTCGTTTAACGAGTGCTTTAATTTAATGTAATCTTGCATAAAAGCGTAGTTAACATGAATTCAGAGCAATTTCGCGCAAGATTATAATGATACTTACATGAAGCAACAGCAGAAGCTTGCGTACTATGTGTACTTTACTGCCAAGTGCTGAAGAGTTGATGTCACCTTACTCATCACTAATACATCAGCGCTTCGTGAAAGTCTCCGACGTCGTAGAATTTTGCATGCTACGTAACGTCAAATTCTGCGCTTCGAAATTACTTTTTTTTTTCAGAATATGCAATGAAAATTTACTCATCCCTGTATTGCTCATGTTCTAAAGAGAAAAATTACGCACATGTTATAAAATATTTATAAGCTAACCAGGATTTTTATATATTTAATTTTTATTTAGATTTTTATGCGCAAAGACCTAGAACCATCTATTTTTAATTAAAAAAGAATAAAAGGTTTCTTATTTTTTAGAATATTCCAAAGTGAAATATTTTGTCACTTATTCGTGCTTTTGCAAAATTCCAGGATGGGAGATATTTTTTACTAAAATTTTCACCATTTACAGTTTTTTTTTTCAATTTTTTTTACTATACGCTCTTTGAACATGCGAATCGTAAAAACACAAAATGGTTTTGATTTCAATGAAATATAATAAAAGTTTATAATAAAAATAAAGTATAATTTCAAATATTTTCCACAATATCGTTATTTAACATTTTTATTTTGTACTACTTTAATTACAAAGTAAATATAATCGAGAACGACAAAAATTTTTTTTTACGCAACGACAAATTTGTCTAAAAAGTTGCAAACCTATCCGTTCATCGCTTAATAAACATTTACTTTGAGCCCTCCATCCCAAAGAGCTGTTTGTGAAAAAAAAAAAAAAAAAATTCTACCCTCGAAGCGTTCGTGCTCGCACGTATTGATATCCGGGGGAAGCAATATCTGTCTGACGGGCTGTTTTTTTCTCTGTCCGATTGCAGGAGCTTTCACGCGAGATCATAGGTTTCTGGGCGGCGGCGGCGGCGGCGGCGGCGGCAGCGATACCGGGAACAGCGTCGTTGGCGCGTCGGCTCTAACGGGGACGAAGAATACCAGCGGCTGGCCGCAATTCGAGCTGAACGTCGCTCGGAACGTCACAATCGCCGTTGGTCAAACGGCCTTTTTGCATTGCAGAGTCTATCAGCTCGGCGATAAAGAGGTAAGACCGCCCTTTACTGGCTTTTTTTCTGAGTGTCGCGCGCTTTTTTTTTTCACACACCGAGCCTGCCTTTTACTCTTCCTCCTCTTTTCTTCTCTATCTCACTTCGTTTGACCCCTTTTGCGCAGCGAATGAATTCGTACCAGGAACGCTGACAAATTGGATTTTTATTGTCTAGTGCGTGAATGAATTGTTGCGCGAGCCGAGTGATTTATTGTTTTTTTAAGCAGTGTAAGTATTTATTGAGAAAGTAGGATGAAAGCGGCTTTAGTGAAGGTTTTTTTTAATAAAGCGTGACTTTTCCATCACGCGGCTTAATTGGTTTTTACAGTGATTGTATCAGCGCGGCTCTGTTCATAAATTCCGAATCGCCTTTCGAAAATTTAGATCAGTGTTGCGGCCGATGGAATATTTTACTCGCTAATATAAAAGCTGAAAATTTTTCCAATTTTTTTTTCCCTGGAAATTTCCGCATCTGAAAACGCATAGATCTCTACGCCCGGAAATTGAAATTTTTGGAAGTGAGTTTGAATTCGTATAAGGTATGTTACTGCTAACTTTTTCTACTTTATTATTAGAAAACTTCTAGATTTTCGCGGTATTTACTGAAGATGAAATTTCCAACTTTTAATCGTGCTTAGAAGAAATGATAAGTCTTTCAATTCAAAGAAACTTAATCTTTTTTTGTTAGGCATATATACCCAGCAAGTTCCCGCTTACTAAGATTTCTCGAAATTGTCTAATAAAGTTAGACTGTATATAAGTGTATTAAAAATTGATGTTTTCATTTATTCGCAAGGCAAGACTGAATAAATATTAACTATAGGTTTCATTTACAGCTTTGAATAGCCCTTCAAGGAAATAGAAGTTATTTAAAACTGACCTTTTTAGAACTCCGGCAGACATAATACGAACAAAAATGTTCCCTTAATTAGACTCCGACCTTAAAAAGTTTCTATTTATAAATATTATTTCACCTCTGAAAAGAAACTTTCATAAATATTTATAATATCGAAACATATAGTTCAAGAATATCATCCCGAAACTGCCCGCATCGTTCGACACTCCCCCCTTTTTTTTTAATTCATTAAAATTTCAGCCCCTCAATTTGGCTAGAAAAGGTCGCGCCGCCGCTGAAAAAAATATCCCACACGCCGCGGAAGATCGAAAAAGATCAGCTCTGACAAAAAGGGAAGACAAAAAATAGCACCGCCTAGCCCATATACAAGGCAAAAAGCCGAGTGACCCGCTAGCGGCTAAGCAAAAAACGAGCGACCGATTTGATTCACAGACTATCGATTTTTAAGCGCACACCTGCCAAGCCCGAAAAAATGAACGGCCGCGCCGCTTTGCTGGCGGGCGCGCGTCTTTGACAAAAAAAAAGCATGCGGCGGCGGCGGCATCAGGCTCGCAGCCAGCAACAGCAAACTTTCATCCTGCGCGAGCGTCCGAGTAAAGCTCTTCTCTCCCTCTCTCTCTCCCTCGTTTGCCCCTTTTTTTTTCCTTGCCTCGCCTGGCCGAGAATTCACGAGCAATTTAGTCCCATGTTCGTTCGGGCCGCTCTGGGGGGTTAACAAGACCGCAAGGCTGCAGCAAGTCGCGGTTTTCGGTCAGCACTGACCGCGCGCGCAGCCGCCGCCGCCGACGCCGAGCCGCCGTCAATATAGAATATGCATGCCGTCGCCGCTGTCGTTCTGTGTTTGGAAAATTAAAGAGCGCTCAAAAGAACCGGGCGATCGGGGAAAAAGGGAGGGCTCGATACTTATCGATTGCGAGGGCGGATACGGGATAAAGGGGATTTGCGCGCTAATACTGTCTAATTAATAAACTTTTCTTTAGAAATAACGCGCTGACGAAGAATAGAAAAGTCTCTCTGGCTGAAATAAATAACATATTTATTGAGAAATAGAGGGTTTTCAGTTAATGGAAACTCGAACGAAAAGCAAAACCAAAATGTTTCCGATATTTATTTCAACCGTTCTCGATTACATTACAATTCTTTCAAGAAAATAAAATAAAATGAATATATTTTTCGTAGGCACATGGAATTAATTAAAATGTCTTAAATCATAACCACGATACAATTTCGAAAAAAAAAAATTTTTCCTAAAATATTTGCAAATAATAACGTAATACATTCATCTACTATTTATTTTTGTTATTCTTATTTCAAACTAATATTTCAAAGTTCCTTTTATTTACAGCTAAAATTCATAAATCTTTTCAGGCACCATAAACAAATTTAAAAACACACGATTCAAAAGAAATCTCCTCTTTTTCCCCGATCAATTATTCCGATTATCGAAAACCTAAGCGAAGGAGATAAAGATCGAGATAGCGAGCGACAGGCAAAGGAAAAAGCTAGATTTGCCGAGACTCCGTCTCGCTGGCTCTTTGCTGAGCTTCCGTTTAAAGCGCGTTCGTAGTGCAAATTGATTCGTTTCTTCTGCTGAGTGATAAATTATCTAGGAATGCTCAGAATTTCATGGTAAATCAATTAAGTGCGTATATAGTTAGCGAGAGCTAAAAAACAGCTGTAACGATAATTACAGCGAAGCTTTTAGCTTATTTACTTCGCCGATTGGGCGAAATAATTATTTTAATCAATGCAACAGACGGAAACACAGTAAAAAGTTTTCATTATTTTTTGATTAATTAACGCGAGTGAGAGGTTGTAAAGGACTGCCAGCTAGGTTGATCACAATGGAGTAAGTGAAGAGGTCGATATATCGATATTAATTACGTATACGTAATTAATTGTAAGTAATCTAAATTAAATGAATCTGCAACTGATGTAAATAATCTAAAACATATAAATGTATCTAAATAAAGTTGAAGGACGTTATAATATTACAGATAACAAAATAACAAAACTGCACGTTTTCCGAATTAAAATAGGTAATTTAGAACGACTTGAAAAAAAAAATCTTTAAAAAGCTATTCTAACAATTTAAATTCCATTGCAAGTGCGAATTCTCTCAGTCGCTTTTTGAAGCCTGCGTAGTTCAGGTATTTAATTTTTTTTTCTCTAAATGGAAAACTGTTATCACGAAGTAGCTACTTTAATTATTTGACGCGAAAAGAGTTTTTCCCGTTTATTTGAAAATGCTTTCGAATAAATTCGTTTCATTTTGCTTAAAATATTTTTATTTTAAACAAATACAATTTTAAATTAGAAATATTTTTCATCGATAAGAAAAAGATATTTTTCATTTTAATAATTGAAAATATTAATTGGCTTTAAAAACTTTTATCAAGATTTTTATCATTGAATACTCGATGGAATTTAAACCTTCTTTGGATTGATAAGGTATGTTACATAATTAAAATCAATTAAAATTTTCTTCTTCTGCAATAATCGGATAAAAAAAATAAAGTTCTTTCTTTCTACGAAATTGAGAATTTCTAGCGCAAAAAGAAACTTTGAAGATAACAGGAAGCTTGGGAAAGGGTTGAATCTGCGGTTTTACTGAAACGTATAAAATACAAATCTAATAAAGGCCACGACAGCCAATAAAAGAGTTAACCTCTCGGAGCCTGGGGACATTTTCCGAACCGTAAGTTTCTAAGTAAGGCGAGTGGTATACTTTATCAATTTTTCATCTATTTGAATAACTCTAAAGCAAAAATATACTTTGCGCAAATGAAGCGGAGAATATGGTGAACACTAAATTTTTACCGCGTTCAAAAAGTAATGATATATTTATATTTCGAGGTAAATACAATTTATTAAATTGGTCGAATTGAAAACATAATTTAAAACTGGAATAAACGTTCGAGATTGACTATAAGGAAACTGCATAATACTTAAAATTTTATGATTTTGAGCAAACTGCAAATAGTATTCATAAATTTTGATACAAGTGACTAATATATTCTTATAATTTTTTATTGCACATTTCTAACTCTGCTTATTTAGCTTTTAAATATTGGAATTCCAAGTTTTAGTTACCCTCCAGAATCTTGAAATTCAAAATTTGAGTAATCAGATTTCGGAGCGCTGAAACTCACTTTATTCAAACGAAAATTGTCTATTATGCTAATATGAAAGTTGGCACAATTTGAAAATCCTAATTTATATTTCAACCATTTCTGAATATTTGTAATTCAAAATATTGTTGGTTTGAAACAAACTTGTTGTTATGAAAGCTGTGTTATTATTAAAGAGTAATAGATCGCTAAAAAAGGACAAATAATTATAATAAAATAAAAATATAATTTCAATATAAATCCCCACTGAAAATTTCGAAAAATTTATGTCCAAAAGGGGTTAAAAATAAAATTAAACACAAAAATAAAACGAATCGCATATAAATAATCAAACGAAATAAAATAAAATTTGGGTTTAATCCGAAAAGGACGTGCGGGTAAACAGTGCGAAAATTTGGAAAATCTAAAGCAAAACGTCCGTGAATACTGAAGAGAAGACCTAGCGAATTTATTCGGTTAGCAGCATGTGCCCTTTGAAACAAGCAACGGACTATTTAGTCCTCGCAGCGTTAGTCGACGGTGCTGATCGTTTCCGACATTTACAAACACGAGGAGGTTTTGATAAGTCAATTAGCCCAAACCCAAGCAGTAATCAATTACGAATTTCGTTAATTAAAATTAATTTGAATGTTTTATGCGAATTTAAAATTTACTTCCAACGCGTATTTATTACCCGGGTCCTCAAGAACCATCCAGCAATCGAGCGATAGGAAAAAGCGAATTTACAAAAACATTCGTAATGAAATAAAAGCAGAGCGGAGGAGGGCAACGATGCGCGAGGAAAGCGATTGCTCTAACGACTAGCCGGCGCTGCGGACATCGAAAGCTTAATCAAGCATGGCCAGACGAGGTTCCCCCCTCCCCCTCCACTCTCCGCAGATAAAAATTCAACCCGCCGCGCACATTTGAACGATGGCCTCTCGCTCGTCCGGCAAAACACATCGATCCCGCGACCACGTTCAGGGTCATCGCCTCGAGAGCCCGTATTTTTCATTGTTCCCATGGAAAAACAGCGCTCCCGCACTGGAAAACCGCACGGCCCGCTGAAAAAGCTCTCGCCCCCCCCCTCCCTCTCCCCGACGGCTCTTATCTGCGTCTCTTTCTTCCGCGGGGGGTTAAAGCACCGAATCGTAATAAATTATACGAGTGGAGAGCGCGCTCTCGCGAATGAGAGGGAGAGGGAGAGGCTTTCGGGCGCTTCTTGCGGCCTGCTTCTTATCTCGCAGACTCCCTCTCTCTCTCTCGCTCGCTCATATAAGTGCTCGCTCGCTGGTTTAAAGGTCTTCTCTCTCGCTGCTTCAAAAACTCCTCCCTTTTGCGCGGCCGCGAGAAAAGGAGCGGAATTTATATCCTCAGGGCGTGAGAGACTATTCCGGGGGATAAAGAGGGCGAGCCGAAAAAGTGGGCGGGTGCACCGCGGAGAGGAAAGAGAGAAAAATGCAAGTGCCTCGGAGAGCTAATGAGCCGGGATATGGTTCTGTTTGCGGCGCCGCCGCTGCTGCCCGCAGAAGCGGAGGTACTTATTTCTTGCGTCGAGGGACTTTTTAATTATCTTGCGGGCTGGAAGCGGAATGGATTATCGGGGCCAAGCGGTCTTGAGGAGCGCAAGACTGAAAAGACACCGCATGAGTTTAGGCGAAGAACCGCCGCTAACTTGTTTGCGTACGATGGATTTTCACGGCGAGGAGAAAAGTGTAATTTAGTATCGGAGATTTCTTTTGCTTGCTGCCTGCTATTCGTTATTCCATCGAGCGAAATCCCGGAAAGTAGTGCAACCGAAGTTGGTTTAAATCATTATAATGTATTATTATGCGTTTCTGCACTCGTTATTGGTGGGATTAGCATTTATCAAGCGAAATGTTTTTTTGTCATATACTGTAGTTTATAAAGCAATGGTATCGTATAAATTGGAATAAGATTGAACGCGTTGAAAAATGTTATTTCAAAAGAGATTTCATTAAATAATATTATAAAAATGGCAGTAATACGTCCTTAATATCATCTGAATCACGTATTTCACAAATGAAAAAGGACATGATGGACTCTGATAAATAAATCCAGGAGATAATATCGAACATGTAATCTTTCGACAGAACATCGGTTGCGTCATAAATTTTTTGAAAACATCGACATCGTGATTTCTGAAGAAAGCCGATATACTGTCTGGTTCAAATATAACAATTTACTTGATTTATTTTTCTCTCGAAAATTGTTTTGTAATGAAAGAGAAGTGGTATTTATTAAATAATTTTGTTAATATTATTTTATAAATTGAAATTAAACGAATTTTTATAAATAAATTCACGGAAGAATTAATAAATTCTGAATGATGTATAATATAATTAAAACATTAAATGCCGACATAATATACTCTTTTCGAAGGCTTCTGTTAAAACTCTTAGGGTTCATTCGGTTCATTAATGTCACCTGTAACGGTATTTTAGAAGCGCAATTCGATTTTTAAGTATCATAAAATTTTCAGGCTTGAAAACTTTTTAAAATGATGGCAATAAAAGTCTATTTGTCTACCAGCTAATAAATGAGCATTTGAAATTAATATTACCCTCACAATTACTGAATTTTTTATATTAATCAAACTTAGAAATAAGTTGCAAAAGTTATTGCCATTAAGTGAACCATCTCGAACTGAATGACAGCATTAGCCAACTATATATAATAAGTTCTAACAGCCCAATAAAAAGTTCCAGACTTTACAGTTAATCATAAAATACTTTGGTAACTGTTTATCGAAATTACCGCAAGACCTGAACAGAATTTTATCGACATTCTCAAAAACCCAAAGCACAGGCTAGCAAATAAATTTACGTCGCATACACGGGAGAAAAATTCCAACGAATTTCCCCTCCGCACCTGCCAAGACAAAGGAGAAAATAGCTCATTTATTCTCGAAAGAAACTCTTTCCTATAAAAAATATCCCAACTTTCATCGAACTTCCGAAGAATGGCGGACAACTAAGGTTCATTCTCCTAGAACAACGAAGCAATGAAAACAAGGACGAGAACGAGAGAGACAGAGCCGAAAAGCGCAAAGAAAGAAATGTGGCGGACGATCGGCACGAAAATGGCAGCGATTTATAATTCCGCTATCTAATCCGTCGAAATTCCGCGCGCTTCTGGCCCCCGTGGGGGAGCGAATCCGTGAGCGTTGGCTGGCTATCATATTGTTCGACGGCCGCTCCGCCGGAAGATGGACACCCGGGCATTTGTTGCTAAACAATAAATCTGCCCCCCTTATCGGGCCGTTCGGCAACGCGCAGCAGCAGCCGCAGCAGCAGCAGTGGCAGCGGCAACGGCGGCCGATCCCACCCATATGCGGCTTTCTCTTTCACTCCCTCATTCCCTCGTGTCGTCGATAAAGCGCCATTATTCCGCTGTTTTTCGTCCGGGAAAAAATGCTTTATTGTTTTTTTGCTTCCTGCGTGCATCGCCGCTCGGCCCGGTCCTTGCGTGAATCTATATCGACGGGGCTGCATAAATAATGATAATCGAATCGGTTTATCAGGCCACCGCAGCGGACGCCGAGTCTTGCAGCTTTGCGGAATGACCTTCGATGTGGAAGCCGGGGGAGGGAGAGGGGAATTGATGAGCGTTAGTATTTTCTCCTTCCATTTCGAGGACCAAAAAGATGTTCGCCCTGGTTAAAAGCTTGGAAAATAATTCGATCGCATTATGCCTTGGAATGATATTTGTTTCTTTTACGGTAATGGGGAATGTATATTGGTTTAAGGATTGATTATAATGCCTACTGTTAATTAGTTTCACGTGACTATTGAATGTATACACTAATGATAAGCGGTGTTTTACTGTACTGTAATAAATAGCGATGTTGTTGCCATCTATAAATTTTATCTTTAATTGGAAATGTATTGAATTTTTTGACTAATATATGATATATTTTTGTAAAATTTAATGAGTCACTAACTTTATAAGTAGATTAGCATCGATTTGGTCAGACATTTTTCAATTACTAATCTTAAAAAAAAAAGTATTTCTTCAATAGCGTAACTTCATTGAAAGCACTATCTGTTAATAGGATACAAAGAGAATTGTAATTTTGATTAATTTTTATAGTTATTACATAGTCTACTATAAAATAAATGTATGTTCTCTAAACGAAATTTCAATTGAATAAATTAAAAGAGCATTCTGCTCAAACTTTTATTTAATTTTCTTATGAATTAAATTTAGCGATCAAATCACTCTCCATTTAACTCGATTCTCGCGATAACCGCATTAATTAATCGCGAATTTATATCATAACACGGAGGATTAATCAAAGAAAAACGGAGTAAAGCTCGCGGAAAACTAAACTCGCGCGAGGGAGAACTCTGCCCGGAACCTCCCCCTCGACACGCGGATTATCGTGTCAAATCAGAATGTCCAATCTGTATCCATCACGCGTCGGCTATCCCATTTACGAAATAGAAGGAAAACACGACAGTGACAGACCGCGCGAGCAAAAATCTAAAAGCAGCCGAGGTAAATTGATAAGTGAGCGGAGGGGGCGGGAGGGGGGAGGTAGCGGAGGAAGCGAAAAAGAAAGGCGGAAGCTCGTGTACCATTCCGTGTACGACGGCGCGATGCAAGAAGAGGGAAAGAGTAAAAAATAGAGGAGGAAGAGGAAGAAAAAACACCTCCTAGCCGCGGAACTGCAGGCTCGGAAGACTTGCGGCAGTCTTTTTGGGGAGATCATATATCAGCGAGAAATAAAGTATGAGGAGCGCAGGCAGAGCGACAACGAAGGCAGACGACGAGCAAAGAAACAAGGGGACAGAGAGAAAGCGCGAGAGGAGGCGATATTTATTTCACGACAGGGTATAAGATCGAGCGACTAAAAGAATAAAACGCATTTAAAATATGGCTTGTTAATGATTACAAAGTGTTTTCTTTAAAACAACGAGGACGTTTTTTAAATAAATTTACGAGCCTCGCCGTTTGTTTTTATTTTCGGTTTGAGACACTAAAACTGTGGTCTTAAAACAATTACGTAATTTGTCCCTATAGAAGACACAGACACGATATAGCTAGCATGGACGGTTCTGACTGCAGGAACAATCAAAGAGAAGCTACTTTGAGAATATCCCACGCGAGAAGCATCAGATGGAGGAAAGGCAGTATCTTATTAATTATGTAGGAGACATCTATATGGGATGAATTCTTTCCAGTTGTATTTCTAGGATCTTCCAGACAGTAGGGGAAGTGGGGAGGGGGGAGGGGGGTGTGGCAGGGGGCAAAGAAAAGTCTTTCGGTCTCGCGCCAAAGCACGGTTTGTCTGTCTATCTGTTTCTTTCGGATCCCTTCTCTTTGCCGGTTCAACGTCGACCCATTTCTCCATACGAGCGGAAACTAATATCCTTGTCAAGGAAGATAATATCTGTTTCCGCAACTCTCCTTCCTTGAATCTCTCCATCTCTCCTTCCCCGTTGTCTTTGTCTTTCGGCTCTCTATTCGCCCGGCAGAAGCAGCTGCTATCTCGCTCCTCATTTGTCGCGGAAGCGTTAACGCTTGCTGTATGCCGCAGCTTGTAACAAATGTAAGCCCTTGAATGAGACGAGAAAGGAGGGGAGGCTAATTCGACACATTGCGAGAGATGAAACGT
The DNA here is from genome assembly GCA_900474335.1 of Ormyrus nitidulus. Lineage (NCBI taxonomy): Eukaryota > Metazoa > Arthropoda > Insecta > Hymenoptera > Ormyridae > Ormyrus > Ormyrus nitidulus. The sequence goes on from UCOL01004163.1 coordinate 11,558, forward strand.
GATGCCGATCGAGGCATGCGTTCTTCTCAAAGAACGATCTGCGTCTGCGGATTTCCGTTCATTAGACTGATTGATTTGCTTAGGATTTGGAAAAATCCGCAAATGCATTAGTTAATTTACTATATTAAAGTTCATTGCTTTCAGGCTGAATTGGATTACTGGGTGAATATATTATAGAAGGTAATTAATCAAAAGACATTTTGGAAGAAGAAAGGGTTATTTATTTCATAGTTGAACATTCCAGAGAAGTAAACAGGAAATGTGCCTGCGGAATTTTTATCGACTTTACGCCCTGACAATATCAGTGTTGGAGGAGTGAAGTAGAAGTGTCGGGTGGTAGTTAGATAAGGGAGTTTCGAGAAAGTTTCCCTAACAGAACATGTCATTTGTCATATTTCAATTTTTTGCCACTCGGCGAATATTGATGTGGGGAATCTATTTTTGGATAAAAAAAAATTATTTTTGACGTTCAATGCAGAAAAAATTGTTTAACGTAATTATCAAATGCTTCGAAAATTTAAGAGGGATTCCTGTAATATTAGGAAAAAAATTATATCAAAGATAAGAAATATCAAGCCAAGATTTTAATTTTAGATACCAAAAATGAAGGAGTTCACTTAGAGATATTTTTTAAAATGCTTTTATATTACATTTTTTGCACTTTCGTGATAATATCAAGTGAGACGTAAGTTGAGGAATTTTCATTCAATTTTGTGAAATCAAGTTGGATACTTAAATATTAATTTCAAAATCATCAACTGCAGTAAATATTTTCTGTAATAAAAAATTTCTCCTTGTTAAAAAATTTAATAATTCTTAAGCGTTCATTCATTATTTTTCAACAAATGAACTCGTGCACCTAAAATTTTATCGACACGTTTCACCCGTTAAATAATTAAAGTTGACAATGTTTTAACGACTTTCAGTTTTAACCGACCGTTTTATCACTACGGAATTCTCTCGGCCTGTATAATGTTGATATCTCTATATAAATTGTATACCTATGCTTTTTCCTCTCTCTCTCTCTCGCTCTCTCTCTCTCTCTCTCTCTCTCTCTCTCTCTCTCTCTCACTTCGCATCTCCGGTCCTAAAGTCCGATGGGAATGCATTTGTGTAATTGCGTGACATTACTCAACGCGGAAATGTATATAGACAGAGAGAGAGCAAGAGAGAGCGAACGAGAGAAGCTGCGGGGATTTCGATTTGTCGCGGCAGCGGCGGCACTCGAGAAAAATTCCAGCCCGTTACCCTCGATTGGACAAACATCGAAGAAAAAATGATCGAAGTTATCGTTATTACATCCATATACGTATTACACGCGCACGCGGAAGAAAAGTGAACGCTCGCAGCAAGCGGAAGGAGGTGGAGGAGGAGGAACGAAGCACTTTAACGCGCCGGGTAAAAGTGGCCATTGTGCAAGCGCTTATATCTATCACTCGCTTTTGCGCGGAGGATCAAAGAGAAATGGAAGGACAGATCCAATAAATTCGCAAAAGTAAAAAGGAGTAGCCTCGGCGCGCGTGAAAGCCCTGCGCGAAAGTTCCGGCGCGGCGTCGAAAAGCACAATTAGCGAACTTTGTCGACATCGGCTGCCTCCGCGACTCACCACCGTACACTCACCTACTCGCTCCTCCTGTGTTTCGCGCTCTCTCTCTCTCTCTCGTTCCTTTTTTTTCCTTTCTCTTACCGTAGTCGAATAACACGCCGTGGCAAAGGACAGCTCGGATTTCAATTTAACGGATATCTGATCTCCGATATATCGCGAAAGCCGGCAGATGAAAATCCGACCGAGCCGGTCGTCCTCCTTCGCCTTCTTTACTCGGACCCAGGTCCCGGCGGGAATCACGCGCCCGAGCTTCCGAGCAACTTTTCCCTAAGACTTCTCTCTCCCTTTCCTTTAGCCGATGTCCAATCGCGCAAACCCCACCGGGCTGCTCCGAGGAGCGCAGGAGAGAGGCCAAACGACTTTCTGCAACTGCGATCGACCATTCCCAATAACTTTACGAGTGAACGCGGAATGTGGCCAGGAGAGCTGCGAAGTTCACGGCGAGGAGGAGACGTCTGTGAATGTCGCGGCCGAGAGGGAGAAGGATCGGAATTTTTAACACCTTGGCCGATTAGGGCCCTGATTGATTCATTGTCGGCCGGAGCCCATTTTTCAGGAAAGTCGTTTGAACAGCAATTTTTAAAGGCTGATCGATAGAAATAATCTCGGTGGACAGGTATTTCAAAGAATTGCCGTCTGTAGATAGTCAGGACAAATGATAATGGTATAAGTAGAGATTCTTTGATAAGTTATATTTTTCTAAAATTATTAACGTTGATTAAATAATTTTGAAATTTAATTATACTTACATATTTCAAGTTGCACAGAATCCTTTGTGCATTACTAGTCAGTGCGGAGATCTTTGTGCAATAAATCTCCGTGGGTTCAATTCGTGACTTGCCATCATTGTCGACGAGACCTAAGATATCGGAAACTATTAGATTCTATACACAATTGAACGAAGGAAGGTACTAAATTTAAAGATGTTTCTGATAGGATTATATACTATTCATACGTATTAATAATGGAAAATTCAATCGGGGCGAGAAATACCATTTAAATAAAAAAACAATAAACAGTTTTTATAATTGTTGATCCTAAGAGCTTGAAATTGTTTAAAGTAAAGTTACGTTCAACGTTCTTACGCATTACTGTTTCTCAAAGCGTTTTCTGCCACTCATACCGTTTTATCCGCGTGCTTGAATCAAGTATCAAACCACTCTTTTCGTTTTTCTTCGGATGAAGCTACTGAATAGAATATCCTCTTTTATGAAATGATTTTATGTAAAACGACTTTTATCATGTGATTAAATTTTCCTTCTTTCACATCACATCGACAATATATAACTTTAAATACTTGGCGGAGATTATATCTCTACTATACATATTAACAATAAATCTATATCTACTAGCATTTTTTAAATTGAAAAATGCTTTGCGTAGAAGAAACCAAAACATGTCTAAACATTGGCTTTGCTAAACCTTACTGCTTTATGTTCGATATGCTAATCGATCAACGGTAACATGAAGTTTTGATTGATATCTATTGTTTATCTCAGAGCCATCAGCACCGATAAGCCGTCCGTAGCAAGCCAATGCTTATTATCGCCAATCTTCACTCGTTATAAACTCAGCCTGCAGACAGACGTGACGGCTTATGTCTCCATCACGATTCTCTCATCTTAGTTCGCGATCGAAGAAGCTTCAACTAATGCAAATAATCTACTTATGACGTCCATGTGTGGGAACCATGTATTCGCTGAGTTGCTTTAATCTTAAGCTGATGCCATAAACGCATTCGTGCATCAATAAGATTAGAGGAGAGCTGCTTTAAGTGCAGACTGCATTTATTATTGGAACTTTTGAATTTGTGAAATGGAGGATTATTTGAAGGAAAATTAAACTTAGTTTTTAAAAATCAATCGTTTAAAAAAATTTGTTGAAAGGATTATAATTATATTCTTAAGATAAATGCTGATGTGAAGCTTGTAAAAGTTAAAAAAATAATAAAAAACTTTCGTATCACGTGAACAATAAACGCTGTAAATTTTACATATGTCCTGAATGACATTTTCCAGATATATCCCTGGAACAAGCTTAAATAATCGCAGCTGTCTACATCAAAAGCGCAAAAATAACCAAAGCGCGTCATTTGCGTACTACTTTTTGTTCTACCCTTCGATGTTATTTTAGTGAGTTTCGTTAAAGAAAAACATGTTTATTTCTTTAAAAAACTTATCACGTTCTGACGCTGTCGGAAATAATAACAAACTCTTGGGACTGCACATCTCACTGCTTTAAAAATACAAGGAAAACCCAGCGACCTGCAGAATAATTCAAAATTTATCTAGAAATAAATAAACAAGAACTAATTTTTAATCTGAAAAAACTTTTTATACCGTTTTTTGCAGATTTAAAAATAGCTCTAGATCTTTTAAATATTAACAAGAAGTATAAAATATCAGTCCATGTCTATTTCCCGGTAAAACCGCTGCCAAGTCATTGGCAGTTCGCTTCCTCTTAACTAATTTATTGTTCCATTATTATTTCG
>UCOL01004164.1:0-15656 GCA_900474335.1 Ormyrus nitidulus
ATATTTACTATTCAAATAGTAAAAATCTTTTTTTTTCTTCTCATATCTCAAGTTACGATACAGAATAGTAATTTTTACTTCTTTTTGTCTCTCAGCGTACAAAAACTAAGGCTTGCAGTCGCTTGCATATTTTACATTAAAACATTTTATGATAATGCAGGTAATTTACTACGTCATTATTCTTTCGACGCTTATCGACAAGCTAATAAAGAAATTTCGTTTTAAATTAGTAAGGAGCCTCGATTGCGTTTAATACTACCAATTTTGGCTGAAGATAATGAAAAGGAACCTCTCACATCTACTGCATCCACTCTACGTGTAACCTTAATCAGGTTTTGCGCATGCCAGCAGTGAGCAAAACGTAGTTATGGCAGCATAATGGAGCATAATTTCCTTTATCGACTTGGGTTATATACTGACTGTATTCCGCCTAATAAAGACACAAAAGCAAGCCTTTAAATCCTTAAATCTAAACAGTGTTTTTTAAACATCGAACGCAAATGCGGGAGCTTATTCACTGGGGTTGCATCCTCGAAACTTTTCTCCAAATAGCGTTAAATTAGCGTGAAAGCAATTTTCCTACCGAAGGCCAGAACTAACTAACGAAATGCGAGCCCAGATTAGGGGGCGCGTAGGGGGGTGTCAGGTGTTCGCTGGAAACCGCGAAGGAGAACGGGTTTTTCTCGATCGCGCGGCTTGGAAAACGCCCGCGGCAACGTTTTCCTCAGTTGAGCTGCTTTTTTATCGAGAAATTTGTATGCTGAATCAGTTTTTCCTCGGGGCAATTAAGAATCGATGTTTGATAAATCAAAGTTCATTTTTGATAAAATTCTCGAGCACTTTAAAATCACCATCTGTCTTGCTATTTAAGCGAGAATTCGATCAAGTTTTCTACGTGAAAATTCGATAGGTAGTTGCTCTGCGTTTGCATTTTTATTACCATCTGCGGTAAATGGAACAAAAGCTTAGTTTTTTGCGAAAATACATTTTCATATTATAATTATATCAGGTGTGCGGAAATTGTTTGCGGATGGAAATCGAGACTCGATTTATCGAGGATTTAAATTGAAGTTTCTGCGATTCACGAATTGAAAGATGTGATTCTGAAAATCGAATTAAATTTTGTTCAATCTCTTGCTGATCAAGAATTTCATTGCAAGTTAAGTTAAATTTACTTTCGTTTTACGAGAAGAAAATGTAGAAAAGTAACTGTAAGAATGCAAACCCCTAAGTTTCGTATTTATTGTTATGTAATAATTCAACTAACAAGGAAAGTATCTACCCACCGAATCAAAATATTTATTCGTTCTAAAAGAATGCTTGATTATGAAACACGGATTAAATCTACTCAACTCAATCAAGTGAAACTAAAGCTTTAAAAATATACGTCAGTTTTTAGAATAATTGTTTTACTTGTACATAATTTTGGAACGAGTACATAGTAGTAGTTTTATTAAATTTTTTCTTCAATATCCTAAGACTTTTTAGTTACGGTGATATTTTAGTTTTTGTAAGGACAAATTTCCATTGTATAAATTTATCGAAAAAATCGATTTATCGACAAAACGCGGAGAGACATGTTTTTTTTGCCTAAAAAATGACGTGTAATTTTACCAAGATCCAAGATATAATGGATTGATACTCCCCTTGTTCAAAAAGCATAAGACAAGTGTAAAATAAGCAGTAAAATAATATCGATAATTAACTATAATATTGCGTATATGTAATTTCATGTAATTTTTCGTATACATTGTTATTAAAACTTATGATTTTGATAAAATTTTTATAAATAAAGACTTAAACGATCTTAATTGAATAATTTATAATCGTTCCTATTGATTTTATGATCCGATTAGCTGGCTGCTGACCATATTGGTTTAGTATAAATAATAGAGCAAACATCATACACCTGCCCAATATAATCTCATTTAGAGCTTCAAATTGCTTAAAAAATAAAAAAAAGTTATACAATCAGACTTATTAAATTCAGGGCATAAACAGAATATTTGATTATTTTTAAAGGGAAATGCGGCTGTTCGTTATAATGCTTAAAGTATTCTAAATAGTTTTTTCGGACATTATATAAAACTAATATAAATAAAGTTTGCGAAAAGTTTGTTCGATAAGAGTTCGTTAGCTACAGTTCGTTCAAGAACAGTGTAGGATACTTTGGGAGTTTTGAGTATAGAAATTAGATCATCAATGAATAAACATTTTAATTTGAAAATTTAATATTGTTTTCTTTTTAAGCATGTAATTCAAAGCAATTCGCGAAAATGGCTCGAAATTTGATAGTAATATACATCGCTTGTATATGCGGAAGAGACCTTTTTAAAAGACTTTTCTTTCACAAGTGAACTTAAAGGCTATTGAAGACTTCCATAAATCGATCGCAACGTACGCCGCTGGAATGATCGGGTTCTTTGAAAGTTCCGCAATTTTCCTTGTAATTTCAGATATTGAAAAATAAGAACCTCCGCAATAAAAGCCCAGCCAACGTACGGCACAGATAAAACACAAACGTGGGATAAAAACTCGCTTTCCTTTAAGTCCGATCGAAGGTTTGCGATTCCTTAATAAGCCGGAAACAAAAAGAGACTGACTTTTTACCGTAGGATACTCTGAATAAGTCGTACGTGCAAGCAGCAGAAAAGTTGCCTGGCAGCTTTTTAATTAAAGTCAAAAACTGGAAGCTTTTTTGGACCTGGCAAGGGATAACAAAGCTAAGCGCGTAGGTACCTGGCAATTTAAGGCTTCGACCACGTCGGCAAGTCGACTTTGTGCCCCGGCAATTCTTTCTCTCTACCTGACTCCATTTTTATGATACTATTGCGGAAACAATAACGATATTGATAAATACCGATCTGCTGGTTATTAAAGTGTAAATTTTTTCTTTCTTACTTCCGTCTACTTGATGTGATGATTGTTTGCGCGAAACAAGAGCTTTTAACTATAATTTTTATTTTTTTCATTTGTTAAATAGAGAATTAGGAAAAGATAAATTTTAATAATAAGATGAAAATTTTGATTTTCATCACTTAAAAAATGGAAATTAATTTTCAGTTTCAAAAATAACATTTTTTATTAATAAACAAACAAAATAGTACTTTTCGTAAAGCAGAACCTTTTTTCAAATTATCTGTATATTTAACTTTAACTTTTTTATAATTAATTTATATTATTAATATATATTTATGATGATATTTTTAAATAATTTAATATAATTTATGAGATTATGAGATTAAATTAGTTTTAAATTTAGAGCTTAATTATTTTATAATGTTTATGTATAAAGAGCTTGCGAAAATTGTTGTGATGTGATGATTTTGACTTTGTTTTCGCTTGAAGAGAAATCCATTATTAATGTAGGATGTTCGTAGCTTACCACTAAATGCGTAGATGTAAAAAGTACGAAAAAATAAATGTGCGTTTAAAGGAGGTTCATCAGGTACGTAGAAAGTCAAAACAAAGTTGTTACAGACTTTCTATTAACTCGTGTCGTTTATATAACCGATTTCGATTTATTTCTTCAACCCAATTTAATTATTTATAATTACAGAAAACTAATATTATCAAATAATATTTTAGTTATTATTTGTAAATACGTATTCAATTTAAACACCGGGCGTTGTGTCAAGAAATGCGACGTTGCCGCTAACACAGATAATGGAGGTTATTCTGCTCTATCTCATTTTTTTATACACAAAAGTATATTAATTAGGACCCTTATAGTTTTGTTAGCGAGTTGTCCAAGCTCTTAAATTATTGCTTAGCTATTCTTTTATTGCGTATAAAGATTTTGTAAGGATTTATTCGTTAATAATTATACAGTTTGAGTTAAAAGTACAGAAAAATCCAACTTCCCATAAGACTCAATGTTAAATTGTGAAAATTTATTTCATTAATATTTCATCAGTAAAGTTTCTAATCGGCTCAAAATTGTAGTATGCTGTTTCATATGTAACAATAAACGAATATTTTTAAATTCAACAATATTTGTTCTCGTTAATTCTAAACATGATGAACCTCTGTAAATTTGTTTTTTTAATAAATAAAAAATCTTGTGGAAAATGTGGTATTTTCTATAACACTGAGTTTTCGTATTTATTGCTCTATTTTCAATAAACGGGAAAAATCCATAATACCTTTCAACGTTGCTGATATAAAGAAAATATAAAGCAAAAAGGTTCGCATTTTGCCTCGCTTTCGATTTGTGCAGCGTACAAGATCAATGATAAAACTTTATTTACTTAAAGATTGATAAAGGTTTTACAGAATTAGTCGACTTGACGCCTATTAGCAAATAATAATTAAAAATGTTTTCAGAAATAAGAGAATATTGTTGCATGAACGTAGAACTGCCTAATGCACAGGAAAAAATCATTAATAATATTAAATCGAGTATTAAATTTTTCTCGTCGCCCACCGCGAGAAAATCCGGATAAAAAGTATCGTTTAATCAACAAATTTTGTCAGTAAGAAAGCACGGAAACAAAGGCGATGAAAATAATAAACATTCGTCTAATACACCGGCGAAAACTTGGAGCGCGCTTTGTCAAAATTATAAACAAAGCCTGAATGGAAACCGCAACAAATACCGCAGCGCGCTCTTGCACACACACGCTCTCGGCAAAAGCCGCGTCTCCCTCCCTCCCTCCCTCTCTCTCTCTCTCTCATTCCGGCGTGCAAGAAAAGCCGTAGATATAAAAACTCACCTCATGATCCGATGCGTAGGGCAGTGCGTTCGAAGTTAGCGTCGGTTGTTTTAATAGTATACAGCGAGCGGCAGCGGCTCGGTCCTCGTGCGGGCGTAGTCAGTCGCTGCTCACGGAGGGAGACTCGGCGCGACGCTGCTGCGGACGCGGCCGCGTCTGATCTGGGGCGGCTGGAGAGAGAGAGGGAGTTTTCAAGCGAGGATACGTGGCGCAAGCGCCGAGAGCCTTTCTACCCTTCCTCCTTTTACTTTCGCTGGACTCCCACCGCCATCCCTTCTACTTCCTCTCGCTTTCGCTGCTTTTCCTGCCACCCTTATCCAGCTCCATCTCGCCCCTTCCCAAGGCGCTCTCCGCGAGCCCGAGGAAAGGGGAGGGGGCTTGCGCGTTACTTTTCATTCAAACCGCTGCACCGAGTAAATCAACTGGCGGCCAAGGTGCTTTCTGCCGATCTCCTCCTTTTCTTTTCACTTTAGTTGCCAACTTTTCCTGCGAGCTATCGTCGGGAAAGACGCGCGAGCTGACCCTACAGCTGCAAGCTCGTCCGCAAGCTCGGAACAAACAATCCTTTCTACATCGTCTCGTAGAAATTAGAAAAAAATTGGCCTCTGCGTATTTTGGTGCGCTCAAAGCTCGACAGTGAGCTTCGAGCCCGCCAGACTCTTTACAGGGACTAATTGCGTTTCGATTTAGACAATTATAGAGAACTCCAATTTCGTCATGTAAAAAACCATTGGCGCAACCACGTAATCTTACATATTGCTCGTTTTGCAGGTCCAAAATTTTTTCAGCCTCGATTATCCTCATCGTCTGCGGACGTTCTTTGAGTCTGCCGTCTGAAATGCAACGACGGACATCGCTCTTTCTTTCCCGCCCCCCCTGTCCGTGTGATGTTTACATCATTATTGTGTCGGTCGCTCACAGTCTCACGCTCACAGTCTCGCCCGTTCGTCGCCGCCAGCAAGCCGTCGGGTCGATAAAGGGGCGATTGCGTAGTAGTGACGGAGGCCGAGAAGTACGAGAAAGACGATGCGGCGCGCGTTTTTTTGGAAATGCGAGAAACATGCCTCGAGCAGGTTTCTCCCTCTTCGCTTCCCTCCTTTGTCTCCAGGGCTCCATGACGAAAGGGAGCAACGACGTGCTTCGCAGCCGTACCTGTTGACTGCGGAAAACTGAATTCTCTGCCTATCTAGTCAAAGCTGGACTTTGCGGAATACACTTTCACGTCGAAAACAACGATTCTACTCTACGAAACACAAGGGTATTTTTCATATTCTGCGCCGGAAGGGAAAGTTTTTATTAAGGTGTAATATTTTAGCAAGCAGAAGCTAAGCTGTATGGCTAAAAGATTGAAAATGATTTAACTTTGCATAAACCTACCGTGAAAATGTTTTACTAACTTGAGTACGACATTAATTATGGGACGGCCAAAACTATAATTTTAATGTCATTTGTTTCGTGTAAATGAAAATGCCACTTTTTTATTCTCAGTTTTCCCTTTACGCGCAACAGCAGCAGCTGCACGATTCAAGCGTCGGCAGTTTATTTTAATAAGTAAGACGAGCTCCTTTGCTTCGCGCTGTTTTGCGTTTCTAACGACGACGTTGGAAGGTATTTTCTTCGAGCCTCGTCAAAGAAAAAGGGAGACCGAGCGAGAGGTTCGCGCTGGCTGCGATGAAGCTTCAGAAGTTCCGATTACGATCGGCTTCGGGGTCTTCCGACCACTGAATCAGAAAGGCGACGCACGTGTGCACTTGTCTGATCAAGGGGGCGTTTTGTCTTTACATATCAGACATCCAACTTCTATGCAAATAAAAATTTCTCTGAAAATCTTACGAAAATGTCGGGCTTTAATTATTTTTTAAACTGGTATAAATAGAACATTGCATTTAAACGTTTATTGAATTGAATTTAGTATTTCGCAAGTTTTAAAAGAAATTTATATTTTTCCATACTCTTTCGCAGCTCAATTTACTTCACTCATTCTCACGTTAGATTTCGTTTATTTTCTTGGTTCAACCTTTGATTAATGTATAGTAAGGATATAATGAAAAGCTATCATTTATCGAACAAAGTTCATGAATAAGTACGACTTTACATTCAATGCAATTTCTATAGCGAAACTTACGCACTGATGTTTGATGGAAAACTCAATAATTGAAAACTGTTCTATAGGACCACCTTTGCTATAGGAAGGTTGCTTCTGACTATTAACCTTTTTTAAAGCTCCATCAGTTGCCAATGACGTGTTGAAAATAAAAAAATTAGATTAGATGTCAGAAAAGTAATGAAAAATGTGATTGGAAATCTTATATTTTTAAGAAAAAGTCTGTAAATAGATTTTAAAAGCATTGTAAATGAGCTTTCAAATGCAGTGATTGCTGCAATATCTTGATTATTTATATTTGCAAAATTATTAACAGTGTTTCTGTATTCAGAAACTTTTAATTTCATCAATTAGCTGATAAATGTTGACTTTGTCCGTTTGACAGAGTATATACATTATACATACATTAATTTAGCACGATGAAGCAAAGTTACGTTCAGAATACAGCAATCAACAAGGTGGCAAAAATATCTTTATACATCATGCAATGAAATCGTATAAGCAATTTATAATTTATTAAATTAAAATTATTGTTAAAAAAGTGAAAACTTATTTTGGTTTAAAGATACAATACACTTCCGAATAATGATTTTATTATCAACTTGCAAAACATATAAATTCACATTTTCATTAAACATGTAATTAATTTTTATACAAATCTATAATCATCTGAAGCGTATTTTCCTTTACTACATATTAGTGATTGCATAGGAAAATTCTCTCAAAGCTCGATACTCAATTGAAAAATATTGCACGAGAAGAATATATTCATAATGTTTTACACGTGGAGGTAGCAATCAGTTTCGGCCTCGCCTCTACGTACCGCCCCGATTACGAGAAAAGCGATGTAGTTGATTAACAGGAGCATCATGTGAAATGTAGGCTTTCGTATAAACGTCAAAACGTTTATCATCGTCACATTAACAACTGGTAATTTCGTGCATCATTGAGAATCACAGAATCACCATGTCTGCTATTCAATTTAACCGCGCGGGAGGAAGTTTTTAATTGTGCAGAATTATATTATAATATAATTTAAAATCGTTTTTACTTTATACTGTTACGGTTTTCATTTTTACTTTAATACACCATACGTGACTATTCGCTATACCATCATGGAAATGCGTTTCTATTTTAATTATTTCACTCAGAGAAATATTTTGTTTTACGTAAATCATCAAGACCACAATAATAATTTATGTTATTGATAATTTAACTCAAAAGCTGATTTCTACTTCTATAAAATTTCATTATTTATCTCCTCACCAGCTATACATCCCCTTTTCCTTTTTTCTAAAAACTCGCAGCGAGAGCCGATCCTGCAAATAAAGCTGTAACCTGCAATCGAATTAGGGAGTTCTTCTTTTATTCGCAGCGTATCCAGAAAATATATCAGCCTCGGCCGAGGACCTTGGAAGCGCTCACAGTTCAAGGTTGCGAGTCTTGGGGGAATTCGCTTTTCGTCTGTCGCGGCACCCGTTGTGTCAGAACCCAGGAGATGAGCCTTTCAGTTATTCATAATATGCATTTCGCGAGGCGGCATTAGTTCGAATGGCACCGCGGATCTTGCATATGTGTACAGCTTTTCAGACGATCCTGACCTTGCGTCGTTTTTTAAATGTGGCTGGCGTTTGTGGGGGAGTGTTTTTATCAGAAAAAGAGCTGTTTCCGTATATGCAGCGCGCAACAATCATTTTCTTTCAGCTGTTTTTCTAGCTTTTCTTTTCAGGATAATAATTTAATAAATGTATATTATTGGCTGATAAAAGTCAGAACTTGTAAGTCATATACGTATATAAACTTGTGCATTTTCGCAGAAGGATATCGAATTTAGAAAGTATTTTATAGGTTGTTGAGGAAAAAAGCCCTTTTAAGTAGTAAAAGCTCGAGTGTGGCGAGACTGTCTTAATTATTTAAATTTTTCACATATTTTATGTCTTTGCTCCAGATTTTCCTAATAAAATTTAAACATTCACAAGATACTTTAACAGTGCATTATCAAATTCATTAACTTTTAGTATATATTCTGGTACTCGCGCTTTTTACAGCCAAGTTTGTTTATCTAGTTTTAATTAATTACTATTAGGAAACAGAATTAGTTCCAGAGAACTACACTCGAGACAATGCCCAATGTTGTCAACCGTGAATTTCATGTACCTCGGAAGTATAAAACTCAAAGTTCAGATACGCAGTAGTTAAGCAGCGGTCATTGCTTCTGATCTTAGCTGTTTAGTTGATGGAGCATGAAGCGAGTATTTTTTTCTACTCCTGATAATATGTAACCCTGCGGAATTGCTATAAGTTGCGCAACAGATCAGCGTCACTTATTGTCCGATCGACTTGAACCGCGAAAATTTTAAACTTTGAGTAAACACAAAGCCTTAAAATTTATAAAGTGTAATATTCATCACGATCGAAATAAATTGGTTAAAAAAACTTTTTTTACGATTACGAACTCAGTTAATAAAAAATCTTTTATCAGAAGACAGTTAATTAAAATTGACAAGTGCCAAAATCATTTAACACTTGCTTATCACTCATGATTAATGCTATAGTTTAATGCACTTGGAGAATCTTATTGAAGTAGTTTTTCTCTGAATACATTATCTGAAAAACATTAATTTGTCACGCTCCTAGAATATGCGGTAGAAGGTTGGATGAGTAATCCTTAGAAAAAATGATTCTCGTCGGTGTAACATTTCGAATCTGATCAAGCTAAACGAAATGAATGCATAAGTGATAAAAATAAATAGTTCCAGATCGTTAAAAATTATTTAAATTGCGCAATAAAGCAATGTTTATTGTGACATAATTTCAAGATGTAGTACCATCTAATTGCTTTAATGCCAAAGTTGCCAACATGTGTTATCAACATCGTTTATTTACATGCGAATAATTGCCAATTTTACTTATGTAAATGAAATTTCTTATACAACGGATATAGCATCGCCGGCTTATAAATAGGAACAGGAAATTGATTTTTTCTAAATATATATCTGCCTTATTGAACTCTGATTTCTATCAATAATACTTTTATTACTATTAGGTAATAAAGCTGGCTTGCGTATTTTTGTAATAATAACGTTATCAAAGTAGCTTGCCGCAGCTGAGAGTTATACAATATTTCATTGGCATAATAAATTATTAAAAAAAAAAAAAATTAAATAATGCTGCCTGTGAATCAGAAGATTATTAGAATGCCTAGTTTTTCGTAATTCTCGTAACATTATTATATTAGTTTGAAATTTCCACAAAGCCATTATTTTTATTTGCTCCGAGCACACAAAACTTTTAAAAAGCACTGCTTACTTCCGCGGTTTTTCCAAACTGTCACCAGGGCAAGTGGGTTTCGAGGAAAAGTTTTAAACCAAATCCAATCCAACAGTGGCAATCCAGGCTCACTGCCTCTTTCTCCGCCACACGCGAATCTCTCACGCAAGCAGCAGCAGCAGCAGCAGCGGCGGCGGCTGCGGCGGCGGCTGCGGTCGTTCATTAGCGGCCTTGAAAGTCAAAGATCGGGAGTAGGCGCCCCACCATCGGCGCTGTCATCCCGCGGGGGCACGTGTGATCTCCCCTCTTAATCCGAAGGATTCAGCGTTGCTTTCTTATATAAATGACGGCAAGACTGGGCCTCGAGTTCCACTCGATCTTCCAACCCTCGAGAGGGTTTGCGGTGCTCGCGCGGACAAGTGCGACAACTGGTATAGGAAAGGGTGCGCGAGAAGTCGCCGGGGAGCAGCGTCGCCCAGCTTCCGCAGTGCTTTCTCGCCTTTTTCTCGAACGAGCTTCCGCGGAGCGCTGCTTTTTTAGGCTGCAAGGGTGCCCGGCCAAGGCGACGGAGGGAAGGAACTGCCGAACGGTGAGTTTGTTTTCATCCTGTCAAATGGAGTAGAAAAAAATAATTGTCATCATTCATATTCGGTCTTTTCTCTCGTATACTTTACCTGCGTCGCTCAAATTGTACAAATTTCACTCTCAAAACTGTCGTCTTTAGATGCGCGCAGTATTTTTGAAAATGCTGGATATTTTATTTAAAATATATTCTGTTGAAGGAGAATCTATTTTGATTTTAAAATACAATATTACAAGGCAATGGAAATCGCTTTTATACGATGCATTGTTTTAAATTTAAGTTAAAAATAAAATTGCCAACAAATAAAAAAATCATGATTTTAATCTTAAAAATTGGATAGAAAATTTTTTTTCTAGAGGATAAATACTGTTCCAATCACTAATTTCTCAAAATTTTAAAGTTTATTTAAAGTAAATTTTCATACAACTGATGGCGATATTATTTTAGAAGAAAAAAATGTTGAAAGTTTATTCAGAATGAAATACACCAATTTTTTCAGAGATGGCAACAGAGAAACAAAATAGGTTGACATCTTGACTTATTATTCAAATAGTATAAAATTGGATGATTATTTTTATTAGTTACCGTACTATTTATTGCAATTAGAACTTCAGAGAAAAGCAATTCATTAAATAATAATTGCACATTTTTACGTAACTGCAATAGTTGATGAACAGAAAAGTTGTGAAAACGCTCCTCGGAACATAATAATGCAGCGTTACGGGTAAAAGCACTTGTTTTCTCTCTGGACGTTGCAACAAAATGACGACTGATGACTTTAATTGATGCAATCTCTAGGTTATCATTCAAAATTTGTTTGTTTCTTTTGATCTTCGCGACCTTTGAGATGAATCTTCTTAAGGTTACAAAAAGAGTACGAATTTAATTTTTATATTTGCAATTGCGCTGATTTTATCGTCTATCGTCTATAAATATTATAATAATGTAGCATTTAGTCGATTAATACAGCGATTAAGTTTGTATAAGTAATGTCATGCATAAATTATTATTATGCATTTACACTGATTAGTAAAACATTATATTTTAGCCATGATAATCAATTACAGAAGCTATTATAATTAAAAACTAAAATTTTCTCATAGAAATAATATATTGGTTTTGATTTATTAGTAATAAACATTTAATTTTAATAAGTTTAAGTGTGATCAACTCGGTAAGATTAAAATTTAAATTCAATGAACCATTTACGCATCGTAATTATTGCAATTTGTATGCTAAGTTTCTATAAAAACTTTTTGAGGTGACAAAAGAAGAGCTTTTTGCGTAAAAAGTATTGAAATTATAGGCAATGCAGCTTCTGGTTTTTACGTTCATAACTATAGTAATAAATAAAAGCTGACATTTGCAAGTGTGAGTTTAACTACCATATTTAAAATTAACCATAACTTATATCTTGAGAAACGTTTAATAATAACGGTGATCGGCTTCTGGTAATTTTACAGTGCAAACAATCAATAGCGGCGGAATAAACATTTTCATGACTCAGCCGTAACATTTTCCGTTCGTCTCAATTGAATATTATTACCTGCACCATGGATAAATCCAGAGGGGAGAAAAAAGTTACGCGAGCAATTGATAACCTAATAATTTAGCTCAGCGAAGCGAAAGAAAACGAAAAAAGGCGCCGATCGATTTTCCGTGCGGCGCATCAAAAGTTTAAGCGAACTTGGTTATTATAGTAACTCTAAGGTTTCAATTGCAAGAATCCGAGGGCACGCGAACGCTTTTGAACGGATGACTGATTTCTGGATAATGAAAAGCAGTCCGCCTTGTCTGCATAACTTGCGACATTACTCTGCTCTTCAATTAGAAACTGATAGAGGAGTTTGTATTATTGAAAGGAGGAGATTGAAAAGTATTAATAAAAAAAGAGAAAAGAAAAAATACTTCCCGGTTTAAGGACCCTCTTTCAATTCAGTTTATCATCCAGAGTCTATCTCACGAGAACTTTTTAGTAGAACCATCTGAGAAGAATACAAATAAATATTTTCAATTAAAACAAAAATTTTTATTTTTTCAAATTAGATGGAATGTAATAGTTGTCAGTCATTCTGTATATACTGCAAACAAGTTCGTAATAAATATTCATGAGCACAAAATTTTTTTTCCGATCGCTTATTGGAAAATATCCGGCTTCTGCACATTTATGTAAATAATTTAATTAATTATTGAAATGTTCAATGGCACTTTTTGCCTCGCTTATAGAACGAGTATAAATGACACAATTTTTTATTGAGTTTTACCTACCCAAGAATTCGTTGCTCGTAAGCCGTTCTAATCTCCCTCACTTTTCTCGAATATCAAAATCCGACGTTTCCAAATAATCATCAGTAATTAACGAAAACACCTCTAACGATGATTTTAGATGAACTCGTGGCCGCTGACCCATTTCGCGAGAATTAATACGCAAAATAGGGCAACGATCGGAAAGTGAGGAAAATCCTGTTGGCAACATAATCCGGAATTGCGCTCCGGGCATTGGGTCAATATAAGCTAACGTTTGAAGATCTAAACGAGGCCGCGAGCAAAAGGATCTGCTAAAGGAAGGATTGCATGTGAGCTTGTAAGCATTCTGTTGGGACGCGAGATAAAGCGACATTTCATGGTGCGCCGCAGCTGAAAAACACGAATAGTTTGCTGCAAAAAAAGCGCATTTGCATTTCTCATCTAATCAAGGAAAATTAATTTCGCCGAGCGAAAAAAAAGGAGACGCACGAATATAAATAGAGAGACTATAATCTTAATGGAGCTGAAATTTTATCACGTATGAGGCGAGTTAATTTATTCGTAGATTTCTACATCACTTTGGTACATTAAGACGGTGGAGTTTGCAACAGTCAGGAATAAATAATCATTTTTTGATAAAAATAAAGGATTGAATCTTAACGAGTGGCATTGCAACCTCACTTTTCTCATAATTGTGTTTTATGTCTGCGTTAAAAGTTTATAGGGAAAAGCTATTAAGTTATTATTCGCGTATGAAAAGGAAATTGTTAGTGAAATTACGTATATTATCTAGTAATCGTTTATGAAAATAAGAAGTTTTCCTGAATTATCTATAAGTGAAACGATGCGGAATGTGAATAATCTTGAATTCCTTTCACAGAGAGTTGATGCAAGCTCAATATTTATCAAGCATACATTCTTTTCAATTAATTGCAAATTATTTGGTTAACAGATATTTTGTGATTTCAATCTCGAGTTGATGCTTTTTTTAATTTACGAACTTGAGCAATTGATATATATCTTTACAATTTGCCAAATTCAAGACTTGAGTAAAAAAAGTAGACGAAAGTGTCGTATGCCAAAAAAGAAATGAAAAAAAAAACCGCTGATCCCCCAAAGGAAAATAGTGAAGGAAGCAAAGAAAATTTGAGAAAAAAGAGCAAGAAAACTGTCTTAGCCACCGCGACGAGTCTCGTCGCAGCGGAGAACACGCAACGCGAGCACGCGTCATTTGTACGCTCGTCTGCAGGGCTGACATTAATTAATAATCCGAGGACAGGTGTAACGTCCTGCAGAAGGACGTCTGCGGCTAGTTTGCGTGAGCGTTAGAAGCTAATACGTTCGAGTGACGCGCGTTTCGCAATGCGCGCCGTCTTGCACGATGCTGCAGGTGGGCGGGGAGCCCTCGGAAAAAGTCTCGCCCTTGTCTTGTCTAAATCTTGCTCAAATAGCTGAATTAGCAACAGGTGGGAGTGTTTTGAAAATTAAATATTTTACACGTTAGCGAATAAGTGTAAAAACATAGGATATGATTAAAGCATCGATATTATTCAGTAACATGTGCGTTTACGTGAAAAATATGTTTGCAATTTTTCTTAAACGCACTGTGCAGCTTTAATTAATTTATTAATTAAAAAATAAAGCATATTGTCTGTAATCTTTTAGTCGGTTTTATTTTACCACGTAATTGGATGAAAAAATTTCTGGAAAAAGCGGTTTAGTTTTTCAATGAAATCTGCGCTGTTCTAAAATATATAAAGATAATAATTAATTATAATTAGTGGCTAATTATTAATGGCAGAGCTTTTTCGCATAGAATGAAGAATTCCTGTGATGGAAATAAATAAATCGGATTCCTTCCATTATACTCGTGGCACTTTACAACTTATTTATAATAACGTTATGGACCAAAGCACTAAAAAGGATTTTTTGACTTCGAAAATAATCATATCTTAAAATTTTTAAAGATCAAGATCAAGAACCCTGCTGGGATGGACTAAAATTGTAGTCGTATTCATGTTTAATAAATTATAATACATACGGCTAGTTATTTTGGTCTGTTGCACAGACCACTTCTTACTTTTTTTGTGCCTGTAATGTAATTCTTTGGTTTGTATATTTTATACTTGCTACTGCATTATTTGAATAACGTGCCAGCCAGATGGGATCAAATTTATGTGAATTGTAAAAAAGTTACGTAATTCAAGATGCGCTTATTTTGATTACGGTTATTGTATAGCTAATGTCAACGCTAAACACTTTTTATGATTTTCTTAATAAAAAATGACTTCCGACGTTGTTCACTTCGTGCGATCATAAAGCGCGATAATAAAAAGGTATCGTTGCGGACAACGAGCTGTGGGTAAATTCAAGAACGTTATATGTTCACGTGATTTTCTTCGTATTTTATGGATCGCAGTTCCTTTATTTATAACATTTAAACGAGAATAAAGGCGTGAGAGTAAAAGTGTTATGTAAACGATTTATTTTTTTTTCTTTTTAAATCTGATCTGATAACTATAATCTGCATTAAAAACAAATTAGTAATACCCAATAATCATTAAAATAACTATTTACTTCGTATTATAATTCGTATTATAACTATATTATAGTAATTAATATTATAACGGGGTTCTTGCCCGGGTAATTATTGCTTAAATAGAATAAATAAAATATGACCACGAGAGTCACGCGTTATGGCTCGGGCAACTCTGCGACGACGCAGAGTGCAATGTTG
>UCOL01004165.1:0-15669 GCA_900474335.1 Ormyrus nitidulus
TCTATCACATTCTTTGATACTTCTAGAACACATTTCTAAAATAAAAAAAAATTGAGTTTTTTGATGATTTTTGACTGTACCCTACCCTTAAGGAACTTGATCCGTTATAAACCCCTCTTGAGTACACGGTAGATAAAAAATTTTATCCCCCCTCCCCCCTAATTGAAATTCTGCAAATCGGTTTCGAAAATCGAAGAGAAAGGAAATCTTCAATCGCTTACTGGAGGAACTCTCTCTCTCTCTCTCTCTAAAAAAAAAAAAAAAGGCTGCACTCGCCTCTCACGCAGGCGGTAGCAGTCGAGCAGCAGCCGTCAGCGCATTTTTTTTCTCCTCCCAGCTGTCAGGCGGCACGCGACCACAATGGTACGACATCTCAGCCGGCGCGGTCAGGTGACGCAAGATGGCACGCGCCCCCGACAAGACCAGCTGTGCGGACTTTCTCTCCCTAGCGCATTGTGTGCGCATCTCTGAATTTTCGGCCCGCCGGAATCCCGAGAAGCGAAACCCCGATGTATCGGCAGAGCCGATCGCCGGCTTTGCGCAAGTTTAGCGCTTGATTATTCAGCGCAGCGCGCTTTAAGCTAAGAGAGAGAGAGAGAGAGAGAGAGAGAGAGAGAGAGAGAGAGAGAGAGAGAGAGGAACGGGAAGGCTTCTCGTACTTAATGTAGCCGAGGCCCTGATAAAAAGACTCCAGATCGCGTTTCACGGAACCGTGAATATTCCGAGCCGAGCCTGTTTACAGTCGCTGCCTCATTAGTTTTAGACGCTTTTTGCTTTTCGAACCGGCGGAAAAGTTTATGCGAGAATCTCGTGCGAGCGGGAGAGAGAGGAGGGGAGAGCGAAGGTTAGTTTGCGAATCGATTCGCCGAGTTTGTTTTTTTTTGGAATTCGATAAGTTTTAAGCAGCGATTTGCCGGGGAAAGAAGGGCAAAAAGAGCCAGATACTTTATCTGGATGGTTTGCGACCTTTCCGTGGATTTTGCGTGCCTCATTTGTTCCTATTGGATTTTTTGTTTGTGACGCCGGTTGGAAATTCCAGCAGCGTTGCCAATTTCTTTTCTAACATAAACCTTGTTGAATGCTGCGAAAAAAGTGATTTTCTTTCAGTTAACTATTTAAGGCCCTTTTACAAAATTTAGAACAAGAAAAGTACAAGTATAGTGAAGATGAGTATTTTTAATCCTATACCCTATTTTAGCCTACTAAAAAAGCTTCGGCTGTACTTGGAGAATTCGACGGCTCCTTCATGATATTAGAAAATTCGCCTTAAATCGTGAAACATCGCGTGCTAAAAATCAAGAATACAAATTCCAGGCCGAGCATCCAGAGAGCATCAAACCCGGCTCCGAAAATCCTTAACCGAAGAGAGACCGTACGATCCAATTTCAATCCCGTCTTCATAATATCCCAATCCCCATAAAACAAATCCTCCTCCCCACCTGCAAACAAAAGCTCCTCAAGCGGAAGAGCTCAGCCCCGAGAGAGAGAGAGAGAGAGAGAGAGAGAGAGAGAGAAAGCAAGTATACGTCTGGGCACATGAGTACAATCGATAAAACTGCACAATTACCTCGTACCGTAAGAGGAAAATGGCCTGCGGAGCTCTGCGTACGAGCGTAAGACCGCCGCGGGCAAACAAAATTTCGCGGTAACCCGAATTCCATCTCTCTCTCTTTCTCTCTCTCTCTCTCTCTCTTTCTCTCTCCGGCGAGGGTCGAGAAATGAATTGCCGGCTCCCCGCTTTACGGAGGTATAAAGGGGCGGTGGGAGCTTTAAAGTAGGCCACCGCGTGTTGACCAATCGCTGGATCCCTGGGAGTCTTTAAGGACTCGGGGAATTACCGGAATGTAAGTCAGGAAAGATGCCCGGCTTGAGTACGCCCTGGGATATTGCAAATTTTGCAGAGTTTAGGCTATCTTCGAATCGGTTTTCTCGTCGGAAAAAGCGGCCGATTTCGCTTTACTGGCGCATCATTTGTTGAATAGTCGGAGACACGCTAGAACTGCAAACTTGGAACTTTTTTATGAAAATAAAATCAATTTCAGTAGACTTTGTTTTTCAATTTATTATTCATTATTCAGTCTCTGTAAATTAAAACTCGCGTGAGAGTCTGTAATTTAATTTTTAACGTTACTATAGATTAAAATTAAATGAGTGCATAACGAAGGCGTTACTTTTAGAACAAAAGAAGCTGCTTGTAAAAAGTTGATTGCACAAAAAGAAAACTGCACAAAGAAAGGTTACTTCATACCTGAATAAGTTTTAAAGTATTCTTTACAAAGAAAAATTTTCATCAGAATTTTATAAGTGAAATCTTTACTGCGCGAAGCGTTTATAAGCCCCTTAAAAAGCGATATTACTTACTCTTCAGAAATAAAAAAAAAACATTTTAAAGTAAACGATACGCGAAACAACAATTTGCTGCCTGCAGCAAGTTGTAACAAGATTCTAAAATTCTTCTTCAAACCGAGGCGATTCGCCAGTCCAGCCTGACTAAGGTTAGCCGCGCGAATAAATGAAATATTCAGCGGGCAAAGCCAACGAGCGGTTCCGCCTGAATCGGATGGCTTTAATTGCATCGGATACGAGCCTCGCGCTTTCTTAATTTACTTCCCGTCAGTGTCGAACTCGGTAGGTCGGCCGCAGTGTACAAGGGCCGGCGCTCTCGCTCGCTCTCCACTTTGAATAGACGACAGAGAGAGACTCGCGTATTTACCCTCTCCTCGAGCGTTAATAGCCTCTCGTTTCGCCTCTCTCGCGCTAATGGAAAACAAGGATCTATCTTGGCGCGCTGACCGCACAATCCTCTCGGGAAAAGAGGATCCGCCGAAACTCTCCCCGGCGAGGCGGCCGGATTTTTTCCTCCGACCCATTTGGCAAACAAATTACACCGGCCGCCGTCGCCGCTCTCTGCGCCTTATACACTCTTAGCGCGAGGACCCGATACGTGCCTGCATTATGGATGCGCGATCTTCTTTGCCTTTTTTATGAGCCGCCTATTCGTTTGACCAAACGGCGGCAGGATGAGGGTAACAGTTGGAGAAATTGCCCGGGGGTTACGCGCGCGGCCTGAGTGATTTGCTTCTTATTGGACAGATTTGCTTTACCGATGCTTATACGAGAGTTTTTTTTATACTCCGAGCCATTTCTAACCTTTTTATTGCTGTTTACTCATGCAAGTCCTTTTAGATAAACTAGTTTCGCCAAACGAACGAATAAAACCTTTAACGGTGCCTTTCAATTTTCCGACTTTCATTATATATGTACAGAAAAAAGAAAGACTATAAAGTGTTGTTAGTTCCACAATGTCGGAGGTTAATAAACGGGGTAGGGTTTTACCGTAATCCCGTATAGCCCTTGCCGGCGACATCTTGAAGCTTGAAACAAGCCGAACTCTTAATTAAATCGTATCCCCCATTTCTCCCGATTCTGGGTAACAAAGCCTTCGAGCGGGGCCGAAAAATTCCAGCCGTCCGACAGTCAATCACCTCGGGGCACTAATAGTAAGTCGAGCCCTCAAAAACTAATTCAATTTCGAGCCGCTCTCATCTGGCGCTCCTCCTCCCCCTCCGGCAGTATTTTTCCGGGCTGCGTCGGCTGCATTATTAAGAGGAGGAAGCTTGCATGTCAGCCCGCGTTTGGACCTAGCCCCTAACTAACTAACTAAGAGCGTGGAGGGGCCTCCCGGGCGCGTGTTTATGAACACCGGAGCGATGTTGCTCGGCCAAAGGTGGCCTCCGCCGCTCTGCATACTAGGGGCCTCTGCTCTGCTAAATAGAAATGCGCTCGAATTTATCGTCCTCGTTGCGAGGAAAATGAGCTGCTGAACTTGTTTCGATATTAGCTTTTGGGTATGGTTGCTGGACCGGATGTCTTTTTTAATACTCGTGTGCAATAATATACGGATTATTACTGTGTGAGCAAAAGCAATAATAATCCATATATTATAAGAATTAAATTTATTTATTTACCACCTATTCAGGTTAATAAAATAAGTTTATTGTTAGTTCGCTTCTAATTTTCAAAATGAAAAGGTCGAAAGCTCTGTGATATAATTTTTTCAAAATGTACATTGTAAATTGCCGTTTCAAACGAATTAATTAATCCGAAGAAATATTGAAATAACGTACGAATTAAAAGTGCTTTTTAATTAAGGAACAGTCGAAACGACGGAAACTGGTCCCATGTACATTTTTAAATCACTCGACCAACAGTCGAGCGGAAACTCCGGACGCCGGCCGAGCCAAAAGAACGAAAGCGGCGCCGAGATTCCTTTTTATTGCCTCCTCTCGCTCGGAAAAATATTCCCCAGCAAAAATTCAGCGACGGCGGCGCATTTTTTTCCTCAACGATATTAAACATTAAAACTGCGCAGTGCGTTTAACCGGAGACTATTACAGTTCGCTCTTCTAGCTGTGGGGTATATCAGCGGAGGGGTAGCGACGAGCTCGAGGTGATGAGTTTCACCCGGCTAATTATTTATGAGCCGCTCGCTCGAGTGACGTACACGTGCACCCTCGCGCATGTGTCAAAATAGCGTAAAGGGCCAAGCTCAGCTAGCGTGAAATATTGAGCCTGCAGAGTGTAGTTACACCGGTTTTTCGCTAATTTACATCCTTGTAATTGAAGTTAATTCTGCAGGCTCAAGCTTTCGGCGAATGCAACGCATGCGTGAATAACAAGTGCTTCAAAATCTGGCGAGTGTCGAAGACAATTGTTTTAACTGGCCGGGCTCAAGTAATTTAAATGACAGAGCTCGTTGATTATTTAGTGGGAAGCTATTTGAGAGAAACCACATCGAAATTTCTAGTTTACAGCCCAAATGCGTACAATGCAGTTAAAACCGTTCTTGAAAATTTTATAACCTTTATGATAAAATATATCTATGATAAATTTCTTCATACTCTCGTATTAGAAAACTAGATTTGCTTTAAAATTCCATAAATCTTTCCACTCGACTGAAGCAGCCAGCATGAATATTAAATGAAAAATAAGAAAAGGAGGAGACACGCCGCTGCTCAGTATGCTCATTTTAGAAAATCGCAGCCGGCATCCATCTATGCATGTTTACGAGTGTAAATGAGAGAGGAAATACAGGCGGGAGTGCTTGCACGATTCATTAATATTGAAAGCTCAATATATGCAGGAGCGTGCGAGTAAGTGGGCGCGAGAGCGAATGCTATCGATCGAGGCGGCAGCAGCAGCAGCAGCAGCAGCAGCAGCAGCCCAGGCAGCAAGGAGCCCCCGAGGAGTGCCGGTGTGACTTTTCATTTTGGGGAGAGGAGAGGGACGGAGAACTGCCCGAGTTTTCCAGCCTCGCGGGAGCGGCGAACTTTGTGATAGACACCGGTGAATCTGAATTTCTCCCCTTCCTTCCTTCCTTCCTGACTTTTTTCTCCCCCCCTTCGAGGAGTTTGGCCCGAGTCTTCTGCTGTATAATTCATCATCCTTCGGACGCGGAGAAATTCGAGCGCGGATTACATTGTTTACAAGCGAACGGTTTCAGCCTTCTCCTTTCCTCTTGGACTTTTTCGCGAGAGCTGCAACTGGATAGTCGCCTCGAGAAATTTATCGGGAAAGGAGAAGGCTCCTGGGGCGGGCTTAATTAGATGGCACTTTTCTCGACTCCGGTTGACTGATCGAGTCTTGCTTTGCCCTGCTGGTATTGACTGTTAAATTTCTTTCCTAAGTTCGCCTCCGCAATGTTCTCTACAGTTTGAACGAACTGATTTAAATCTGAAGGTTTCAGCCAAAGTTCGGAAATTGATCATTTCCAATTAGGTAATTCCGAGCAGACTTTGACGGAACAACGAAATGACGAGGCGAATCAGTCTTTCTAAGCAAGGAGAGGCAACGACGGACACCGCGACAAAAAGCGGAAGAGGAAATTTACACGTCCGGGCGTTGGAGTCGCGGTCCTGACCGAGGAATGCTCTGAAATTCGCATAATTGACGAAAACACGATTATTCCATTATTCACGGTGCGCTCGACGGCGGCGCACGGCAGCAGCCGGGCAGTGCCCAGAGTTTCGCCTAATCGCGGAACGCTTTCCTCGCTCGGAGCGCGCGGCAGCTCTCCTGTTTTCTCATTTAAGGGTCGAGCCCGCGCTGCATTAAAGCATTAAGTTCGCTAATGTTGCATCGCACTTAAAAGCGACGCCGGCGGGAGAGAGAGAGAGGGAGGGAGAGAGGGAGGAGACAAAGATAACGAACAGGAGCAAGAGAGTCATTACGGCAAAGGGGGGTATCACGTTTGCCGAGTACATTTTTAAGTGCATTAACCCCGGAGGCCCCCCGGAAAAATGAACGAACGCCAGTGTATTCCGGCGCGGTCTTATGGGAAATTACACAGCGAGCTCTCGCCGAAGAGGATTACGTAAGCCAAGCTCTCCGGGGCTGTACTCCCTAACCTCCATCTTCAGCGGCTCTTAGCGTCACCGCGATTGCGCCCGACGGCCGCGCTGTATTTCAAGCCTCGTCGTCGGCGGGCAAGGAAACCAGGCCAAAAAGGTCAAGCGAGAGAGAGAGAGAGAGATGGAAGGAGGGAGAGCGAAAGGCTAAGCCCTTAAAACCCGCTTATTTGGGATCTCCGGAGCGGCCGCTATATAAGGTGGAAAGGTAACCGAGTGTGCGAGAGAGCGGAGGTGTGGCCGGGTATCTAAAGTTCGCGAATTTACCGACGCTGACGGAAACGAGCTGGATCGTAGAACATCCCGCCGAGGAAGAGGGAGAGAGAGAGAGCTAACGACCGAAATCTCGCTGGGGATTGAGGATATCGGACTTGAGAATTTCCCTCACAGAGCTAGCCTTGTTACGTACAGAAGAAGAAACTAGACATATCTCCTCTCCCTCTCTCTCTCTCTCTCTCTCTCTCTCTCTCTCTCTCTCTCTGTCGAGGGGCGGCACTTTGCAGCGGCGCGCTCGGCGTTTTATGTATCAGCGGAGATCCTGTATAGCCCGGAGAAGTGCGTAGAATTTAGGGCCGAGATTGCGCAGCGCCAGTTCCTTTTCGCCGAGAAATAACGACGGGAGGTAAATAAAACTGGCCGGAGCTTCGCTTTCCTACACTTCGGCAGCGAGATTTAGGAGCAGAGGAAATACTGCTTTGCCGCGAGTAACCACCGCTTTTTAGACCGTTTTTACACATTCTTGCCGTACGGGAGGCGCGCACGGTGACTCGAGATTTTGAACGGCCGACGAAGCGAGATAAAAATACAGTTTGCCGAGTATTATGGTAATGATGGCTACTAATTGACCGGGAAGTTGAATGGATAAACGACGGAATCCCGCGAATCTTACGCGTTTGACGGGTACAACTTCTCGAGGATGCAGATTTAATTAAAAAGTCAAAAATTATTCCCGATTCTATTAACAATTTTTTGCTTCGAACAATTAAAACGCTTGATTTGCCTTGGTATTGTAGAGCGTTCGATTTTTTCTAAACGTATAAAGAAAGGGAGCGAAAAGTTTTCTGGAAAAGTTGTTGCAGAAAGGAGAAATAGAGCTCGAGATGAAGTGGGAGAGAAGTCGTGTCGCGTGTTGTTGAAGGAATATAAAAATCTGCGAGCGACGGAAGAAGTTGAGGGTTTTTGAGCGGAAAAGTGCCGTTTTTCAAAGGCAACGCGTTTCATCGTCGAGCTTCTTGAAGTTTTTATGCCTCGACGAAAGTTCGGGCATTTATTATGTAAGTTTTTACAGCTCGGCAGTTTCCATTAAAGCGGACGAGCGAGAAATATATAGAGCGAAAAAAATACTTGCATCTTTCGTGACTTTTGTTGCTGCGTCTCCGAGAGCTTCCGATGTACTCTGTATTTCTGTGAATTTTCTGCTAAATTTTCGTATTCGAATCGAGACATTTAGAGCGAATCAGGACAACGTGGGATTACGAAATCAATTAATTGATTATCAAAACGGTCGCGTAATTTGATTGAAGCTTAAATCAAAGACAACTACAATACAGCAGTGCGATAACTATGAACCGCGATCCAATCGAAATGTATAATCATTCAAATTTGAATACCTGGTATTTGCACCGTTAGTCGATCCCCGACTATTCAAATTTGGAGAATATTGCAGAAACAAGCGAACATTTTTGTTTAAAAATGCAGCTAAAACAGATAAAGATTCTATTGAAAGTGACCATACTTTTGGTACTTGAGTACGAAGAGAAAATTACTGCATTTGTACTAACATCGTAATGCGCATCAATTTTTTACTAAAAATAGTAATTTTCGGCAAAAGTAGATGAATTAATTTTTAATAGAAGCATTTTCTCCATTAATCAGCAAGTCCATTGTCACGGTAAAAAATTCATTCCAAGCGATGCTCCGAGAGACTTGATACAAAAGCTTGAAGCGCGACCCAAATAAAGCTTTCGCGCGACTCGACATCTGTCATCGTAAACGGAAATCGTTACTTAGCTTTTTCCGCGCTCGAGCAACAAAGGCCCAGCGATTCCCCTCCCCCCTCCTCACGGGATTAAAGCTCGGAATTCGGGCGCGTCGCAGCTGGTGGCGACTTAAAAATCGTGGAAAAAGTCAATCGCCGAACGGATAAAGAGAGGTAAAACACGACGAGCGATCGGCGCAGTACCGAGCGGAGCTGCTCGATATTTATTCAAACATATATATCCTTTAGCGAGAAAGAAACAGGACGAAATGAAAGAGTAAGGCGCAAAAAGCGAGCGTTTGCGGGCTGATTGCTTCCTGCCTGAAAGGCTAGAAAAAGTACTTTGTGCGCCGAGAGAGCGCTCGCTTTGATCCGCGCTCCTCTATATCGATCTTGGAATGCATTTTCTCCCCCGCGCGTTTTTGTTTTTACGAGGGCTATCTCCGCCTTTCCGCGATAGATGAAATTAAGCCGGCGAGTTGTTATCGGCATAATAGGATATTTCGAGCGGACGGCGGCGTAACTTGAGTTTCGGCAGTGGACGCGCTGCGAGCTCGTACATCAAGTCGCCGCTCGCTCGTCTGTTTTACAATTCCGCGCGGCGCACGCAGCAGCTCCGACAAGCGGCTCAATCTGCTCTGCCTCGTCCGCTGCCGGGGAGCCGCCTCCCCCCCACCCCCAGCTATCCTGCTATCGCTGCGGATAAGCCCCCGAGTCCGTCAAGGGTTATTTGCTCGGGGAAGCACTTAGCGGACGCCTGCCCGAATTTTACAAGTTTCGACGGGATAATGCTCGGGGGAACTTTGGGAGTTGAAAATTTTAAAAATTTATTTTCGAGTTTAATTCCTTAATGTATATAGATCGTGCATACGCAACCTTTTCGGGTCAGCTGGTTAGGAATTCACGGAAAACTCACCTGTAACAGAAAGGAGAAAAGGGCATATTAGACAAGTATTTAAAGCTGCAAACATGAATGTCGGAGGTTGAGTAATAAAACGTTTTTAATCATCAAATTGAATATGCAAAAATTTAAAATGCTAATTTTTTTTATCACATTTAAATAGTACTGAATCCGAAAGTCTGGGTGAACAGTGAAAACCGATTTAAAAATTTTTTGAAAAAGCTTCCGAACTCTTGAGAAGCAATCTGAGCAGCTAGAAATCAGAGCAGTCCAACGGGAAATCTGAATAAAAACCAAGGAGCCGCGCCCTAATGGCTCGTCAGCCTTTCCCCCAAATCCCACCTCTGGTGCAAAGGTAAATTTCGCACTCGCAGCCGTTAGCCGTCAGAATTCAAGTCGCAGAAGCGACCCGCGCAGTCCGGGGGCTCTGCTTTTAGGCGCAGCGCGACCTGCGTGCGTAGGTCCTTTTAATTCGACGAAACGTTTCGAGGGCTCTCGCGGTGATTTATGCGCGGCCGGGAGCAGCCCCTGGCTTAATTTGCCAAAGTGATTTGTAATTTCGGTAATAGATTTATACTCGGAGGCGCGCCGTAGCTCTTCGGCGGGCTCCATTCTTCTCGTGAAAAAGAGAGCGTAATTAACGGGGGAGATCCGCTCGCACACCTTTGGGAAATATATGCCGAGGCTTTCGGGCTTTATCGCCGTTCTAAAAACAGGGGTGCCCCTCTCTCTCTCGCTGCTTTTTACGAGCAGTCGACTAATGCGCCGGTAAACAAAAGCGCACAATCGATATACCGGCTTATAATAAAGTTTTAACGGCGGCGGCTCATTTGCACAAAGCGACGCCGCGGCAATCGGAATAAGTGAATCGCCGCGAGTGCCGTAAAGTAGGCAGCGGTATCGGATTTTACGCGCTAGTCGGCAGTTTGTTGGGTCGGGGTAAAAAGTAGTCGAACATTGCGCGTGTCGCTTCAATTCGCATTATTAATTCGCGGCGCAGACGCACTTCCAGAGCGTCTACAGAGCTACTGCACGGAAGTACTCGGGCAGATTACGCGCCGCGGAAAGGGGCAGGAGGAGGAGAAGAAGTGGAAGCCCGCCGATAACATCTAGCTCGTGGCTATGCGCGCAAACGACCCGCGCGAGCGGGGGGGGGGGGATACAAGTAACGCGGAAGAGAAGCTGCGGAGAAAGGAGAAGAAGGAGACTCTCCAGGAGCAGCGCCTCGTAAACTTGGCTATCAGCCGCGGAGAAGGAGGGAAGATGCCATTTGGCTATCGGTACTTTCAAGATGCTCGAGCTATACAGACACGCGCACATACACATACCGCAAGTATAACAATCAAGTCTTACTGCGGAAACCCACTTTATCTGGCTGTCTCTCTCTCTCTCTCGCTCTCTCTCTCTCTCTTTCACTCCCCCAGCTCCCTCGCACGCATTTTAATGATGCACAGACGAATTATAAAGTGGCGCGGTTGGAAAGACTCTCCGGCATTCAGCGCAGCGGATAATGACCGCACGCTGAAAGGAAGCCTGCCAGGCAAGAAGAAGAAGCAGCAGCAGCAGCAGCAGTAGCAGCAGAGGAAGGCATAACTTCCGCCGCGCTCTATTTCGCTGGTACGTGATTCGCGTACCAGGCTTATGATTTCACGTTGTATGTAAGAGAGAGGTGAGACATCCCCCACACACCCCGCTATTTTTCTTCGGGAAGAAAATATAGCCCCGAGGCAGCAGCCAGACTAGCTATATATATAAAGGAGGGGTAACGCGCGGCGTCCGGCGCCGGGGGCTCGTCCGAGCAACGTAACGAACGAAATGAACGAACAAACGAGGTACGAATGGCTGTGAAAGCCCCCGAAATCAGTTAGCTCGTTACAGCCGACTCCCTGATCTCGGGACATTTATTGTCTGGAATAAGGAGCCCCCGACCGCAGCCTGCCCGCTGCCAAGAAGAAGTATCCAGCCCTTTTGTCAGGATCTCTCCCGGTGATGCAGACCGGCCCCTTTTGTTTTCGCCGTTTTTTTCTTGGAACCGAGGCTATAAAGCCTTATATATCACAGGTCCCGTCAGGTTGCGCTTTAACCTGAATCAATATTTACCCTCTGCACTCTCCCGCCTTCTCCCTTCCCTCCCGACGAGCGCTTGCGCACCTCCGAGTTTTCGCATGAATGCACGCGCGACCTTTCGGCAAATTATGGCAAAAGAGAGACAGAGAGAGAGGTATCGTTTTAGCGGAAATGACTATTTTCGGCTGGTTAACTACCTCGGTGTGCCCGCGCGCAATACCGGCAGCACCCTGATTATTACTAAACCAGCTTGAGCTAACATTTTCACTGTAAATTGAAAGCGATTGAAACTGGAATTTGCGGGGATCGCGTGAATCAAGTTTGGAAACCGGGTAACGCTATATTTTCACGGAAACACAACATTTCTCCGCCCTCCCCTCCCCCTTTTTTTATACTGATATTTTTCATCTTTTACAATAATATACTGATAAATGAAGATTGATCAGTGTTTAGTTGCCACTGGGTACAAGAGATCAACGTGTTTTTCGTTATCGTACTACATCGCTTAGATTAGACTAATCCAATGAATCCAAAGGGATATTGATTGTAAAAAAATCTATCAAATGCGTAAAAGATTTAAAGTATTAAAGAACTACAACTGCTGTGAAAAATGCTTTTAAATAAAGTTAGCATTAGTGGCTGTTACGTCAGAATTAATATCTCATTCGAAAGGAACATTTATTTTCACGTTATTCCCCGGGCAGACATTAGTATTGGGCTCTAAACGCAGCCTATTAATATGAATTAAAAATTGTTATCTTCGCACGAAAGATTAAGTATAGCGTGATGGAATTCTATTCTAGATTTCTGAACAGTTAATTAAACTTAATTATGAATGCTTAAATTTAATCATTCTATTACTACAATTTCAAATTAAACTCTTATAATCGTACAAATCGATTAAAAGCTACCGACTTCTGCTCGGTATATTCCCAAATCCATCATGCTTAATATATCGTTACTCGCACAATCCACATTTGTCCCTCTTTCGCGGCGTATTTACACGGTACCGTTGAATATTTGATCGATATAACCGCGTTAATCAACCGGTCAGCAAAGAAAGCAAATGGCGCTTCACCCTCTGATTATCCCTCGACAAAAAGAACTTAAAAAAAAAATCCACTTTCTCTATCAGATATGACATTCCAGGAGGCCGGAGCGAATCAATCACCATTACTCGCGATCATTCTCGATTATCCCGAAAATAAATGGACGTTTTCACGCCGCTCCCCCTCCGCGGGGGGTTAAATTCTTAATTGAGGTCCATTAACTGCGCTAGCGCATTACTGGTCGGTAGCGCGAGATAGAGGCACCTTGCAACGCGAGGCCGACGAGGCTTTGCGTGTCAGTCACAGGGAGAGAAGCGGAGTGACACGTTGTAGATATATAGAATCGTGCGTGAGAAACGTCGACCGCACGAGGCGTTTCCGTGTGCGTGTGCCTTATCTCTGAGGTCAGCGGCGGCGGCGGCGGTGGCGGCGGCGGCTGCGTCCGTTGTAGTACAGGCCACGGGCAGTATGACCGATGATGATGATGATGACGACGATGATAGTAATAACGTAGCGAGCGAGCGGTAATTAGCCGCGCCTCTACCACTAGCACGATGCCACGACGCTGGACACGCGAGGCTCCGGACGCCCGCTGAATTTGTACCTGATACGAGAGAGGGACGAGATATCGCCAGGCTGGCTCGATCCAAATCCCGACCGCACAATCTGTCCCTGTTAAACCCTGCTGTATGTGCGTGACGTCACTGGTCTACATCTAAGAATATTGTCCGAATGACGGCTCAATAATTTCTCTTTCAAAGTACGTCGAAAGTATACATTTCGAGGCCAGTGAAAGGAATTTGGACGTTTGCTTTAGGTAAGATTAAATCACCTCTCGAACTGGAAACTAATAATTATCCCCGAATTATTTACGAAGATCGCACATAATAGCCTCTGATTTCCTAGCGGTAAACTCCGCCATTGTTCTAGAGCGCAGCTTCCAACGTGTTCTCGCTGTCTGTTAATGCCGCTTGGGGCAAAGCGCGCGGGGCACTCGAGCAGCCATCTGAATCGCACGTATCCCCGTTCAGTTGATGTATCCAAGCGTCGGAGCGAGCCAAATGAAAACGAGATCGAGTGGGGATCCTCTAATAATGCTTAAGTAATTGATCCTCGAGCAAGAAAAGAGGATATTCATCAGCCCGCTGGAGCAGCGGCCGGCCTCTATGGCAGTGCGGCTCCTGTCGAGTGCTCAGCCAGATATGTATATAATGGAACTCCATCGTCGTCCTCCTAGATGTCTATAGAGCAGCAGGATAAGGGATGGAGAGAGAGAGAGAGAGAGAGAGAGGCATTTCCTGGGCCCGGAAGCGCGCAACTGAGCTCAGGCACAGACGTTTGTGCCCTACCTTCGCACAATCTGACCTGCCCCCAATTCCGTTAAAGCCCATTGTTGACGCTTTGCCGGGACAATGGAAGGTGTACACGCGCGCGAACTGCTCTCTACGTCCGTCCAAAGAGCGAGGGAGCCAGATTTCCCTCTCTCCCGCTGGTACACCGAGCTCCGAAAGAGTGCATAATAGTCTGCTCTTCCCCTCCACACCCCCCCGATCATTGTGTACGAGTCTCCAAGTACCCGGGGGAATACGTCTTGTATTATATTGGCCTCTTCTGTTTGAACCCTGCGACTGATGCAATAAGGTCAGCCGAAGAAACTAGTGGCTCGAGACGTTGATGCCTGCTCCTGACGTTTATTCGAATATTTGCGTAGAATCATAATTTCCGATTTAACAGTGATTAAACGGAGTGACGCCGTCTTTCAATCGCGCTGGAGACACGCTAACCGCTTGCGAGCGACAATTGCCCGTAAAATCCAGTGGGCGAGGTGGGTAAAAAAGTTTTTTAAAATATTGCTGTTTTTCCCGAAGCAGCGTCTTCCTGGCAAGAATCGCTGCCGGGGCTCGGAAGCCCCCCGAAGAAAGTACTTAAGAAGTACGCGTCAAAGATGCATTTTATATGCGCGCGCGTCAACATCCATAAATTCCACGGCGAAGAAATTTACGGGCGCGCGGCCACGCAGCGCCTTCCATAATGCATGCTTCACGCGCGCACTTTTTCAGAATAGCCGAGGAGCAGATTTTCCCTCCAGCAGTCCTACGAGCAGCCGAACTCGTCAGCGCAGCCTCCCTTACCTCGGTCCGGCGGCTCTTGTTTTACCGTAGTAACTTCACCGCTGACCCCCGTCCTACTGCGTGCGCGAAAGAAGAGCGAGTCCCCGGCCATTAATCAAAGTCCCCGGGGCTTTTTCGCGCCTCGCTCTCTTGCTCCTTCTTCTTCTTCTTCCCTTTGCGCGGGCCACCTGCGCTGCGCTGCGCTGGGGGATAATGCCCGGGAGAACGACTTCTTCTCCTTCTACTTCTTCCACTGTATGCGCCAGGTGTTTCTCACGACCTTGCACGTAGGTCGTTCGCGGATGACGTATCCGGGGCGCGCACGTACCGGCATTTAGTTTAATGTCCGCGCCGAGAGGCTAACTTCCATTGTTGCGACGACTTTGAATTACGCGAGGGAAGCGAGCCAAGATTACGGGCTTCTCGTTATTTCGGGGCCTAGCTCGCGCGATAAAAACGCCCGGGACGACGGCCGGGTTATTGTTTTCGCGATTTCGGGCTTTTGTTGCGAATGTGAGCCAGGAAATTGGGCCACTCGCCTTTCCACTCCTTACTCGCAATCAGTTTGATACAGAGCGCTACTTTTTTTTTTTTTTTTTTTCATTTTCTCGTAGCCCAGGAGGAAGAAAATCAGATTTCGGTCCCAAAGATTGAGGAAACTTTCCCGAAACTGGGAAAGATTTTAAGCGTTACAACATTATGCTCGGCTGGTAGGTTTGTCCCGGCGAGTACTCGTCACCACCTGTAAGCGCGAATAAGTCGGTCGGTGCAGGAGTTTCGGAGCGCGACATCCGGTCGCGAGGAGAGCCGAGTTTAATAATGGGCGGGATCCGCGACGACGTTTAGTGCTTTTGATAGGTTTCGCCCCGACGCTGCCTGTTTTGGATGGGCTCACCGCGGTGTCTACCGGGCTAGATGAGATTTATGCAGATGCTAAAGAGCAAATGCATATAAATAGACCCAGGGGCCGCGTCGACTCTTCTTTTTTCGCTCGGCTCGTCGCGATTTTTAGCCGGGAGCTAAATTTTTCTGACGTACACCGAGGCTGATGGATTTCGCGGGAAATCCATCGAGCGGCGAGTAGCGGTGCAAACTGCGTTGCCGGCCCGTCACGCTTCATTATTTCCTCTTTTTTTTTTTTTTTTTTTCGAGCCAC
>UCOL01004166.1:0-15679 GCA_900474335.1 Ormyrus nitidulus
GGGGGGGGGGGGGGGGGGGGGGGGGGGACGCAGGACGAGAAGCATTTTTAATATCGGTCTGGCGCACCACCAACGTTGCATTCTTACATCCACTCGTCGCATCTCATTAGACGAACAATAAAGTGCGCGCGTTCGCCCACGCCGGCGCGAGAGTATTATACGAAGGTACTTAGAACTCGTTAAAATTGCCGCGGAACCGAGGCCCCTCGCGGGCGAGTTGCCTCGTAATACGCGCGCGGCCCTCTCTCTCTCTCTCCAAAAACTCCGGCCGACTTTCTTTATTCGGCCTTTTAATTCGAATTTGCATAGGTTCGACATTGCGGAAAATTTGCGGGAAAAGTAACGCGCGAAGGAAAGGGAGAAATGTTTAATTATTAAGGAGTGTTGTTAATTGTGCCGGCAAAGTGGCCCATTCGCGGGGAGCTAACGGCGCTCAATTATTCAAAAGCCTGTTGAACCTTTGATGACGCAGCAATAAAAAGAGTGATGTATTCTTTATTCGCTTCGACGCTTTCCTGTTATTCATGTACTTTGAACCTGAGTAAATTAAGCCCACACTTTGATAATTTTTTTTTTCTTTTTTTAATTTAAAAATTGTTTCTTGTTATTCAAATCTGAGGAATTACTTATGAATCACGGCTCGATATGAATCACTCCACTGTAAACGAGTCAGTTGCTAAACAGTCCTTGTATGTTTGTCTGAGTGATGAAAATGTTGTTAATTATTTCATGTAGAATTTGATTGGGCTTTAATTTTTGTTGGCTCAGAAATGAAGTCACCTTTAGTATATCGTCATTGATCCAGTTGTTGATTGGAATCTAATTATTGATTATCTTTCTCAGAAAGCATTGTTTGAATTGTAAGAAGGAAAACCCGTTTTTTTAATTAAGATCTATAAGATTAATGAAATACAAAGTTGCTACTTAAGTTGCTATTTGCAGAAAAACAATGTTCTTTTATTTAAATGCGTTTTAGGAACTTTTATTTAAATGTAAATTTAGTTCCATTATTCTTCGCAAAATAAACGAACAATTTCAGTATTTTAACGGAAATAATTCTCAACATATCTAGTTTCGCAAATAAAATACGCATTTCGTCATCCAAGCAACCTTATTCCAAAGCAAAAGCAAAAAACGACACATATTTTCATCACTCTCGCAAAAAAATCCTCCCAGATCAAATACGCGCGTACTGTTACGCAGAAATCATCAATCACCGCGTCGTAACGAAACGGTGCTCAGCAGCACCTTACGGTACATATCTAGTCCCCGCCACTCAAATCAATAACGCATCTTTATCCCTGCAAGAAAAAAAAATAACCCGAAATCAAGCACCTCGCGCGGTTCTTCTCTCCTCTTTATCAACCGCTGCGCAAATCGATCAAGCCTCTCTTTCGCGGTGTGCCCAGTCGGAAGCTTCCCCGCGGGAGGGACCTGAATTATGCACGCCCCGCGCACCGCGACTTTACGTCCGAGTAAAATGTTTATTATGCGCGCGCGCGCGCGGGGGGAGGTGGGGGGAGGGTTTGATTTTTCCGCGGCTGCATCGGGCTTTTACGCGCGGCTTACATGATAGAGGAGGGCCGCGTGTTTGCCGAGCGGGTATACTGCGACGGACGATAACCGGGCATTGTTAAAGTTTCATGAGGCCGTTCGCCGGTTTCTTGCCCGGGCGCTTCGCGGCCCTTTTAGGGGCGAGGCTCTTTCCTACCCGCGGGAAAGTGCCTTTTTATTGAGTTGTACCGAACATGTTGGCGGCGGGCATGGGGGATTCAATTTCGAACGTTGAACGGCCCGAGGTCTAGGATTTTGGTTTCGGTGCTGCGAGCGGTCCTTTATGGGGAGAGAGAGTTTTTTAATTTAAAGAATAAAATTCGTTTTTACAAATTTCACAAATTAATTTCCTAATGAAAAACGTGAAAAGCAACAAGTCCCCATAATTAATAACGTGTTACAATACTGTTAATTTCTGCAGAAATTCTAATATAATAAGAGTTTTAATGAAAGCTTGCAAACACCTAATTTCACAAAGGCGCAGAAGAATTTGTAGAATGCAGACGCTCGCTCCCAGAAAAAAGAAACCCCCCCAGTCAAAACTCTAACCAGAAGCATTAATCATCCTCCTCCTCTTCTCGCAAGCGAGCCAGCAAAGAAGGTCTCGGCTTAATCCTACCGTAAACCGGGTCGCCGAGGAACCGGCGAAACAATTATCGAGAAACAATCAGCCGGGGGTTCCTTCCTCGCCTTCCGACGCTCCGGGGGCGTCGAATCGCGGCCCGGTCGTCATAATCGTCGCGCCGCGCGCCGCTCCGAAATCCGGCCTAATCCGGAGCGGCAGTAGATAAAGTGCCGGCGCGGCAAGCCGAATTCCTGCAGCTCTCTCTCGAGACGCGCGCGCAGGCTATATATTTCGCGCCCGGGTGAAGGACCCGGCTTTTTACCTCCCCGACTGCGAGCTCTCCCTCCCCTTCCCTTCCCCCGTCGATTTCCATCTCTCCTTTTTCACGGAGAGCGAGGGAGAGAGAGAGAGAGAGAGAGAGAGAGAGAGAGAGAGAGAGAGAGCGAAGAAAGGAGAGAGAGAGCTTCGATCTTCCGCGCAGTCGGCTCTCTCTCTGCTCTTTGCCTTTTTCTCGTCTACTTGCTCTTTGTTTAGGCTCCGAGGCGCGTCTGCGGTCTCTTTTTCGCACTTGCGGCGAATTTTTATCTCTCTCTCTCTCTTTCTCTCGCTCTTGTTTCCCTCCCCTTTGTTTACCCTCCCTTCGCGGCAGTCTGCCTCTTTCGCGCGAGTGTCGGGACCGCGCGCCGCTTTTTCGAGAGGAAATTTCGTAGGCTTTGCAGCGAGGCTGCGCGACGCCGCCGCCGCCGCTGCTTTTTCCATTGTCTGCCTTTCGGGTAAAGGCCCGGAATTAGATTTCGACGCGTGTTTATCTAATTTTCTCGTTATTTGCTTCTTTCTCGACAGGCTGCTATTTGCCGTCGGTGCACAGAATTTATATTCTTTCGCGTCAGTTTTGTCGGGAAACGTGTATATAATGATTCATTTATATCTTTTGCGGATGTTACTTTTTTTTTATCGTAAAAAATGTATCTTCTCTCAATAAGCATTGCATTTGAGGACGTACTAACCTTTTTAAATCGTGACTCGCGGTTTATGCGAAATTACAGTCGGCTCGTGCGACCATTCTTCAACATCTTCCTTTACATTGTCATTAGAAAATAAACAATAATTATCAATTCCAGTCGACTACTTTCCCCGCTCCGTAGTATTCAAATTCGCGCCGCTCTCAGAGGTCAAAAGCCCTTCCATCAATTCTAATTTTCCCAGCGCGACGGCCCCAACCCTCCGAGCCGACCCGCATAATCGAGACCCTCTCTCTCGCGTTTCTTTTTTTTTCCCCAGTCTCTCAATATCGTCATAAACTGTCGTTTGCATCTAATTACAGCGATATTTTCCGCTTTATCTCTCCCCGGGGCGAAGGAACAGCAACGGCAGCGGCGGCAGGCAGCAGTGCAATAGCTTCGCCTTTACAGTCGTCTCTTATTTTTTTTATCCCCTTTGCACTAGTCGCTCCTTCCCCCTCCTATATATATATATATATACATGTACGCAATCCGTCTCCGTTTTTCGCCGTCTCTCTCCGAAAGTTTGCGATGCCCACCTGGTCCTCTCCCTCTCCTCTGCTCTCTTTTATTCATCTTCCGTCTGGCTCTCTCTCCGCCTTTGTCTCTGTACGCGTGCGAGACCGAATCGAAGCTCGAATCCCGACGAAATTGCACAGACGACGGGGCACACCTCCTTTCTTTCATTCCTTCGCACACGACTCTCGCATCGTCTCGCCCCGCTCGTCGAAGGACACCTCTTTTTTCCAGAGAGACCTTTTTTGCGCTCCTCCGAAGATTTTTTTCTTTCTGGTTTTCGCGACGATTCCCCGCGCGAAAGCTTTTGTGTCGCGCGCGCGGCTGTAATTTCAGGTGAGTCGCCGGTTTAATTAGCCGAGAGGAGGTGGGATATTTACGCGCCGCGAGAGCCGAGCGACCCGTTATGAATAAATATATTCTCCTTCAGGCGTGTTATACGATTATCGTTTCGAGGCTGGGTGACTTTAAACTCTTGAGGCTGCTTGTTTTTCTACTCCTCTGCCAGGTTGTAGATTTGGACTTTTTTTCGGGTTCGTGCGGATAGTTATTAAATAAAGTTGGATCGTTAATCATAGAAATTTTAGTCGTTTTACTTGTACTTTATTGCGAGAGGCACAGCTGTTAAATAACCTTGACACGCTTTTAGAATGTTTCAAAAGTAATGTATGCAAGTTTCGAAAGTTAATCTTTTAAAAACGTTTTGTTTTAAATATTTTAAAGAATAATTTAAACACAAAAAATATTATTACTTCCTTTTTCCTAACTCTTTTAAAAGTGCTTCAAATCTACAACTTCAGCATACAAGTTACACGCATCTCCTCGTAATAATATTCATCGTAAAACGAAAAACAAATTAGCCAGAATCCCAGCCCTCTCCATTACCTCCAACCTGAAATTAATCATCGATCCAACATTGTTAATCGAAACCCATAACAACCGCAGCTGATAAAGCTCGAGTAGCCCCGCGCCAGAAAAAGGCCTGAAATAACGGCACAATCAAAGTCGGCCCGCGCGCGCACAACCCTCGCAGCTGCTTTATGGTTAATAAATGCCCGGACCGGCGATGCGGCTCGACTGCACCTATACCAGCCGTTTTAAAAAAAAAGATCGGTATATATGTTACGAGCCGGCTACCGTTCTATATTAAGAGCGTGCCGAGGGTTCAAGTACAAACGCTTATTACATAAATACTCGACGATTCGATTGCGAGGTCTCCGAGTCGAAGCGGGTGAACGAACTCCGGTGGCGGTTTTGCGAGCCGCGGCTCGATGATCGAACTGTATATCCTCCGGGCGATGTATTTTGAAGTCGAGACCGCCGCGCGGCTATCATCTTGTTAGCGCGAACTTTCGAACCGTTCGGCTAAGTAAT
The DNA here is from genome assembly GCA_900474335.1 of Ormyrus nitidulus. NCBI lineage: Eukaryota > Metazoa > Arthropoda > Insecta > Hymenoptera > Ormyridae > Ormyrus > Ormyrus nitidulus. Next base: position 5,011 of record UCOL01004166.1, read on the forward strand.
AACAACGGCTGAGTTTTGCCTACTTTCTCGACAGTCCCGCGCGCGGCTGGGGGGCGAGCTGTGTTTATTGAGAAACTCCGTAAGATCGGTAAAGATGGATTTTAGCGCGGACAGCGGCTGTTTTTACGTCTCCATTGTCCCGGCACAAGAAGCGGGGAAGCTGTGCACTCGGACAACCTACTAAGTCAGCTGTCGAGAAAACGATCTGTCCGGGAGGACAAGTGAATATCGTTGAGCATCCTGGCTTTTTGTCTGCGGGCTGGTTATCTTTCAGCTAATTTGTGCCAAGGTAGTTAGTTTCATGAGTAATCGAAAATTGAGTAATAGATTTATCTTAGAGCATAGGAATTTATTGTTATTTTCAACAACGTAAATCATTGATGTTATAGCAACAAATCATTGTATAATCTGCAGAATCCATCGCGAATATTAAACCACGTACTCTGTTATAAAAAGGAAAATATTTCAAATTTTCGATTGAACACTCAACTACTAGTTTTGCAACAACGGCAATCGACTTTATTCTTTAGCCGCGAGCTACTGTTAGTTCATTCTATTAGTATTTATTGTACCAGACCACAAATCCGCCAGTGCACCTCGAAACTATAATACATCCTTCTCAAATCAATTAGCGTGTCTTTTGCGAATATTAAAATTAAACACAAACCTTAGAGTCATTAACCGCACGGATGCTCCTCCTTTTAAAACTCTCGGTTACTTAGAGTTATTAAAGCATTCGGCTCTCTGATTTTTTGACAGAGCAGTGCAGCAGCAGCAGCAGCTTCGAGGAAGGAGAGAGAGAGCAATAGCCCCGGCATCGCTTATTTGAATAAAGCGTGACAGGCGAGAGAGAGAGAGAGAGAGAGGGGGGCAGACAGACGGACAGACACGCGGCAATTCAAAATAATCCACCGGGCAAATGGTAGCTATTTCGAAAAATTCCAGTGATCGCCGTTTAGCCAATAACCGGCTCCGGCGCTGCATTACTCTCTGACCCGCTGCGCTTAATAACATACACTTATCCCAAAATTAGCCGCATCGCTTTGAGATCCCTCCCCCTAAGATCGATGCATCGCGCGCCGCCCGGAGTAACAATTAAAATCGATCGCCACGAGGGAGCAAGGAACTCTTCTTTCTCCGCGCAAAATTCCGGCTTCGGGAGGAAGGCAAAAAAAAGGAGAGAGCGAGAGAGAGAGAGAGAGAGAGAGAGAGCCGCAGGTGACCTTTGCAGCTGATACGTGTATCGCTAATTGAATCTCGCCGTGAATATTCATGCCGACTGTTCGATGACTGCCGAGCACGAATGAGTGGTTACTCGACCCGTATGTACTCTCCTTCTTTAACCCGCCCTATCCGCGCGCGCGCGCGGGGCTTCCTTTGCTTCTTTTTTTTTCGAGGAGCCCGAGCGCGCCGTGACTCTAATAGGCGTCATTATCGTCGAGGCTAATTTCGCGAGCAGCCAAAGAGAGAGAGAGAGAGAAAGGGAGAGAGAGAGAGATTTCAGCGACCTTGGGGTGTTTTCTTTCTCTTTTCCTTTAAGACCGAGAGCCCGCAACGCTACCAATGCTGCGGGTTTCGTTATATTTTTAAAGTCTTTTCTTTTTCTTCGACGCGAGAGAGCTCTGCCTTCGGAAAGGAGTATTATCTTATTTGTGCTTCGCTGGTCGTTCAAAATTTGTCCAATTTTTAGATTTTTTTTTTGTTGGTGAAAATACACTACTAATTCTGCGGATAAAGTTAATTAACTGGTTGACCAATGCAGCTACAGCTAATTTTACGCGAGGGTTTATAGTTCACCGTAATGCCTAAAATTTCCGAGTTCACTTTGATATTGCACCAGAATTTTCTAGCTATATAAAATGAAACAATAATTATAAATTTTATCATTAATTCGAATCTATCTATTTTATATGCACCGCAATCGTAAAATTGTTCAGCAGCATTATAAATATTAAAGTCAATTTCGTGTTGCAAACGAAACCTACGCAATTATACTCTCGTTGCTTTGTTGCTCAATAAAATTTTCAAATCGATTCCGCACAGTAAATTACCACTCTTTACACCGCATTTGCAAAATCCTCTCTGAATTACGAAAACGCGCCCTCGAAAGTCCGATCGTCCATCGGCGCAGCGGAGCTCCTCGAAATCCCGCGCGAGAACCTCCCGCAAACGCAAGAAAAGAAAAAAAAGGCGAATCGCAGCTCTCGCGAAGCTCCTCCACCCTCCGCGTCGACTGCTCGCCTTACGTCCCCGCTCGGTACACACCTCGGTGTACCCACTCGGCGCCCCGTCCAACTTTGTGGACGTGCACTTATTGGAAAAGGGAAACAGCAGCGGCAGCGGCGGCGGCAGCCAGCAGCGCTCCACGCATCCTCGAGTGCTCCGCGCGCAAGACAAAGGATTTCTTTGTCCCTCGGCCTCTTCTTTCCATGTCCGTTCGGGGTTGTTGCCGGTCGCGCCGCAAAGATCTACATGTGTCTGCGGCGCGCACACACACCCATAATACACATCGGCCTGAAATCTCTCTCGCGAGAGAGAGAGAGAGAGAGAGAGAGAAAGAGTGAGCGGCTTTACAGCCGGCCCTATTAGCGGACGCTCAAGGAGAATGAACTTGCCTTTTATTGCGCTACTCGGAACGCGCGCTGCTCGCGCCGGTTCATTCGCCTTTGACGTATAGGAAGCCTCGGCGACTTTAATAACCGAGAGCCGGGCGAAAGCTGGCTACTGCTCCGAGCCACGCGAAGAAGCCGAGTCTTCCGAGCCTACTCTATATGCCACGCGGAGAGCGAGGTTCGGAGGCTACACGGGAGAGATCGGCCGAACGGATGATGATTGAAAGATGATGCCGGGGGATGATGATGGGATCGCGCAATTTTCGAGCCACGCGGGTTTCGACGGGGAATTGAGTTTTCGAGGTTGGCAGCTGCTGCTTTCGGTGGATGGGTTAATCAGCGTGTTGGACTAGACAGACATCAGCTGCTGTTGAGGATCGCGGAAAAAATATAGGCGGCTAAGGATTTTGCTGTGCGGTCTAGCAATTACTCAAACTTGAGAAGTTGCAGCTTGTTGGACTTCGAGTTTCTCACAGATTTGTAGTCAATTTTTTTATCAATTTCAAAGTGAAAATCGTTGTCCGCGTCCGCGAATATTTTAATAATAAATAATCAAGACTTTAACTTGCAGTCGCAGCTTCAAATGACAATGTCTTCAGTCAATTAACACGTGAACCAGTTGATCATAATTCATTTTCTACCAGAGCTCGTGCAGTCAAGACATCGAGAGTTATTAAACTCGAAATCTCAATTGAAAAAATGTTAAAAAAATCATTAATTACAACCAGTCCATCATCAATTCACGCGGTACGGGTAACTAATTAATCAGAATCCTGTTAAATAACCCAAGAATTATATGAAATGATGATTGATGAAATGTTCGTTGATAAGAGACCGCTGCACACAATTAATAAAATGATTTGAAGTCGAGATGCTAGACGAGATAATGTAAGTACCAAGATTACGTTTGAAGAAAGAAAGATAACGCATAAAACGATCTCGGCGTAACCCGATCATTTTAAAGCGATTTGTTAAACTTAATTCAACATTTAACGGCACCGCGTAACGAGGGTTCCAGTATTTAAGGAGCGAATAATTAATCCTGAGCAGCGGCTAGAGAGCTTAAGCACTTTGTACTTCAGCGGTGGACCATGTCGAAGTCCTTCGACCCTGCTTAGTGTCCCGCCTTAGATGCTGTGGGGTTCGTGGTACAATGAGAAATAATCTTATCTGTGTACGTTTGCGGAAAAGATTCTTACCTTAAGATGATTAGCTACTTTGGTAAATATTCTTTTTAGCTTTATTGAATTGTTTTGAAGATTCGTTTTACTTCATTGATGGTAAACAATGATTAACGACCTGTGCTTTACAGAATGATATTAATCTATGAATATAATTTGTGAATTTAAAAAAAAAACAATAAATGTTCATATAATGTGAATAATATATGTATTTATATACGTTTTATGTCGTGAAGAGTAATTTTTGAATTATTATTATGAATTACTTCGATCTATTATTATCCATCTACTTGACACAAGACGTGTACATGACATGGATCCATACATTTGTAAGTCGATGCTTAATCGTGATTGAACTACTTGTAACAATAATAGCCCAATCGATAGGAATGTAGTTCAATACCTAAGTATACAATTATTGTTGTGAACTGGTGACAAATCAGTAAGGCTATAGCGACATCTCTATAATGAATTCAAACGCATTTCGCTCAAATGCACGAGGCTCCAATCTCCGTGAACCTCTAAATTTTGCACTTCTCATAAATTTTTCATACTCTTTCCATTGTTCGCGCAAAAAGTTCTCCACTTTTATCTTCGTAAGGTTCACTCGTCTCTTTTTTTCTTCTATCGTTTTCTTATGCGCCTAGTCGAGGCTTTATCTTGCAGTGTCTTGCATTTGAAATTGTGAAATGGCTTGATTGATATTTTTTTCTTTTCGGATCGGAGAAATGAGGAGTTGCGACACGAAGCGCAATGCGCCACTGTGTAAAGAGGCGATGACGTAGTGATGAATATACGCCGAGAGGCCATTTTTGTTCGATACCAATAAATTGCGGACTTTCCAGTTGATGCGATTTGCTAAAATAATCGTCACTTCTTACGGTGGATTTTTGTCACCAATATTGGGGGAAATGTGATTGTGTAATTCTGTTGCAACTTTTGATTGTGTTTGTAGCTTAAAACCAGAGAATAATGTTGATTTTAATATCCAATATCCAGTATGCTTATTAATCATTTTCATTGTTAATTATTGTACCAAAAAGGTGCTTTTGATCAAATTGATATCTGAATTCGATAAAACTTGAGAAACACCGTTAAATTCAAGTAGTAGTCAAATACGAAATTAATAAAATATTTGTTGTAACTATAATATAATTGTACGTACATTTTTCCCTTTTAAATAGTAATAAAGTAACTTTCTGAAAAATTAGCTGTAAATTGGTTAACACTTCTATTGGGGTACATATTGGAGTACTTACATCCACTAATAAAACCACGTCAAAAGAAACATTATTCTATTAGTGTATTACAGAAACAGTATTTTTATCATCGGAAGGCATTGATTGATTTATTTTTAGCCCAAGTGAAAACTGTAGAAGAAGCTATACCACTCGGAATAATTGGCAGACCGTTATCCTTAGCCAAGCTACTAAATTCATCAATGACTGCTTTGGGATATAAGCGTCAATCGCGCCGAGGGAAGGCAGAATTTAAATCGCTTTCCAGCGATAAATTCCGAAATTTCTCAAAGCTTAAAAAAATTGCGCGAAAGCTATATGTTAATATACAACCTGTCGGGCACACGACGCCCGAAAGGATCGCGAACAATCCCCGCTTGAATGAATCACGAACCGGTAAACAAAAGCGGACTCGGGCCGCAGCAGCAGCGGAAATGTATGTTCTCGAATGACGTCGAACAAGTCATTGGTCCCCCCGGGGGACCGAAAAAAGTTTGCAGCTCGCGGATAAAAACGAAATCGCGCGCTTGCAGCTCGTAAAATTCCCCGGGCCGTCGCATCATTACTGCTTCGATTCGGCATTACTTGTTTCCCTACCCCCCCACTTCGAGTGCTGTAAGTCGCGTCTCGCCCCGTAATGCCTCGATCGACAGGCGTTTTTCTCTTCGTCTAGAGTCTGTAATAGTTTTTTTTTTTTATACGTTGTGTCTACGTATGTGCGGTGCGATAGGCAGTACCGAGTGTACAGTGAGTAAGAAATAGAAAGTTTTGTTCTTGACATGAATAACTTTTAAAGTCGTTGGAAAAAGGTGTACACGTTGATGAAAATTCGCTGATTTTAGTGTTGTGAAAATGGGAGAGGTTGCGAAATTGCAGAATAGATTTTCTAAGGAATTTGTGCGTTTTAGAATTCGTCTGATCGTTTTGTAATAAAGAAGGACTATAGTTCTTTATTTACGATACAATTGTATTTCGAGTGCTTACTTTAATGCTAAAATAAAGTCGATTAATTTTTGTTGCGTTATCACATTACGCTGGAAATTCCTGTTTTTAAGTATTAAAGTACATTCCAGCCCCAAAGTGAGTAATTTCACTTTTCGCGATTTCAGTGCTAAAATTTTTATTGATGTTATATGTGCAAGTACGAAATTTAATACATTGTATTTAATTACCAGCAAAATTTACAAAAACTGTGTCGTTTATTATTTAATTGAAATACTTTCACTTCCAGGACGAACGTATTGTGAAAAATCAATCGAATTACGTCGAATTTGCGAAATGTACGTGTAATAATTTTACTTTTTACGAGAATCATTACAATTTCCAACATGTTAAAAAATATAAACATGAAAGGGTACTTTATTGAGCACAGAGACAACAGCAATGTTTCGCAAAAGACTTTTCGTCATAGATAACTGCACTTTGATCTTTTAAATAGAAAATTGGTCGGTTTTTACTAGTGAATTCCTTTGAGGACCCAAACTAGTTTAATCGTGTATCCAATCAGTTTTTAACCAGTTCGAAAAATGGCTTAAAACTGGCTCAAAGTGCTGCGAACTTCCTTCAACTGCCTTTCCGCCAGCTTTTCTCGCGCAAAACAATTTTTTGCGGAAAATTGGCGAAATCGCTCGGCGCGCCTGCAACCTGCAACATCCGCATCGACGTCACGCAGCAAGTTAACCAAAACCAAAGGCAAAGAGCAGCAGTCGAAATCTCTTAACCCGATCCATCACGCAAACTCTAGCATTCTCTCTTTATCTGGCTCTCTTACTCCTCTTTTTTCCGTCTGCTCTATTTTCCTCCTCCTTGGCCGTCTCTCTCTCTCTTTCTCTCTCGGGGCCGATGCGCGCCTTGGGCTTCCGGTCGAATATATTCGGGCTCTTTCTCTGGTCGTCGTCGTCGTCGGCGGCGGCGGCGGTTCGCGATCCGGTTCGTGGACTCTCGTGCGGGATCGGCTCTCTCTCTCTCTCTCTTCTCTCCCTACCCCGGGTGCTCCGCGTCGCCGTCGCCGTAGCCGTCGTAGTCTCGCGCTTTCGAGTCGCCGTCGCGAGTTCGCGGCGCGCAGTCGACGGTTGGCTCTTCGCGCGAGCGGTGTGCGAGAGGAGAGGAAGCCAGCGGCAGCAGCAGCGGCGGCGGCGGCGGCGGCGGCGCGTGACTCACACTGTACGCGCAGACCGGGAGAAAGAGAGAGAGAGAGAGGAGTGACGGTTTCGCGCGAGCCGTGCAACGGCCGATCGGCCAGTTCCGCGCCGGCTCTTCGCGGATGCGGTCGTGGCTCTTTCGCTCCTCCTTCTCGGATCGACTCGGCGAACGACTTTTATTCTCTTTTTACTCCGTGTCTCCCGTGGCGGAGAACGGCCGTCGAATCGAGGCGGCTGCGGGCATTTTGAATTTTCGAATCCTCTTCGAAAAATTCGCTCTCGCGGCCGGGCGGGGGGCGTTCAAATCTCTCTCTCTCTCTCTCGGCGACGGGGACCGGTGCAGAATTTCTGCAAAAGTCTCTCTCTCTCTCGAGCGCGTGATGACGTGTTCGTCGGGAATTCGCCATTTTTTTACGACACGCATCCGGTCTTTCTTCCCTTCTCTTTCGGGATTCCGAAAGCCGCCTCCGCGAGACGGGATTCCTTTTCGAATTCGAGAGAAGAGAGAGAGAAGGCGAGAGAGAGAGAGAGACGCGAGTGAGAAATGCACACGCACACGCCACTTTCGTAAAAGCAATTTGTCAGCCTCGCGCCAGACAGGACGAGAGAGAGAGAGAAAAATCGAGAAGCCTGCTTTCGTCAGCTTACCTAACGAACCTGTTACGGGATTTTCCGTCCCACGTGTCTCTCTCTCTCTCTCTCTCTCTCTCTCTGCTCGTGAGATCGGAGGCAGTGCAGATATAAGCGATCTATTACGCGGTACCGAGAGACAGACACCGCGATAAAAGAGATGTCGAGTTTCGTCGAGTGATTAAAGCCTGCAAAGTAAGAAGTCTCTGCAGGAAAGAAAGTTAGTGGTGTGCTCGGCCTGGAAGGAGACAGCAGCAGCCGGCGACGAAGATGGCTGGCCTAACCTCTACGCCCCGGAGCAAGAGAGAGCGAGAGAGACGGAGCCAGCCTTTGGAGAACACGTGCTCCACCCGCCCAGCAGCCGAAGGTAACGATCGCGCAATGCAGTAGCTAAAAAGCTTGTGCCCGCTTACTCTCGCGACGGTCCGGTTGCCAGCCGGAACAGCGTCTGGGGGGCCTATTTTTAAGCGTTTCCTCCTTTAAGCAGCGCTTTTTCCCCGAGTAGAGATCGTGCATGATGTGGCTGAGCCGGAGGAGTGAGAGAGAGAGAGAGAGAGAGGGACGGAGAAGAAGTGCGCAAAAAGAGCACGCGGAGGAGCCGCCCGATCGACGTGCTCCTTTTTTTTTCTCTTCATTCTTTTCTCCGCCCGAATAACGGAACGCGAATAACTTACCAGCCGGGTTTTTCCCGGACTTGCGCGGGGCCCGAAATTTACTGTTAATTATGAATCGTCGGAGGAGGAGGAGAGCTCGTCCGGCTCTTTAGATAACCGAAATTTCGGTTAATTATGCCGACGCAAGGTCTGTTTGATCGGCCGACAGAAGGTACGCGAAAGCGAGTTGCCCCCCTCTCCTAACCTCGCGGCTCCCCTCGACGTCTCTCTCTCTCTCTCTCTCTCTCTCTCTCGCCGCCTGCCGCCGACGAGACGAGCCGCGAGTCCGCCCACTTTTCGCGCTCTCCTCTCCGCCAAGGGAAATTTTGAGGCGCGCTCGGCTCGAGAAGGGCTTCGCTCGCGCTGGACGGAGGAAGGGCTTCGCCGCACGCTTTTTTAGGTATTGTTGTATCCGTTTGTGCACTTTATTTTTAGAGCGTTTTAGGTCGGTGGAGTATTGTTGCATGATTAATATACGACAGTGTCTGCTCAGTCCACCAAAAGACCAGACTTGTGCGATATAGCGCGCTGACGAATCGATCTACAATAATTGTTGGCTGCGATCGAAGAAACGATCGAGTATGTTGGAAAATCTGTTTCTCTTGCCTGTTCTTTTAGCGTGTCCGTAGGGCGCATTGCCGAGGTGTGCATGCGAGAGCACGTTTCGCAGAAGCGTAAAGGTTCCATTGAAGAAATTTTCGCAAAAAGAAAGCGGGAGATCTTTTCGTATCGGAGCGCACGCAAGGATGAGGTCTCTCGTCTGGTAGCTCTCTCTCTCTTTCTCTCTCTCTCTCGAGCCGCTCTCCGGCCAATTTTCTCGTCATTCCTGACGTTAAGTGGCCGTGCCGTTTAAATCCGATCCAGCCTTTAAAATTGGCATTTAACCGATCGACGCAGCAGCCGGGGAAAATGCCGAAACGAACGACCCTTCCACGACCGGACTTTTCTGCCGCAATTCAACCTGCACGACAGACTCGAAGAAAAATAAGGTACATCCGCATCGGCGCGCGGTTCTCGTCGCGCCAATGTATAATAGACCGCGGCGGTGTAGAAAAGCGAGCCCCGTCGTCGCGCCTCGCGCCGGAGAAAGAGACGCAGCGACGCGGCGGCGGGCATGATGCAATGATCCTCGGCGTCGCAACGAGTCTCAATTGTACCATCTGTCGGCGCGCCGATGCCGAGCCAAACGCCCCGGCCTGCCGCCGCACACTGCAACGAGCCGAGAGAGACTCGTTCGGTTCTCTCTCTCTCTCTCTCTCGCGCGCCGAGCTAAATTTCCATGAGCGTGCTTTGCATATTGCGAATTGGAGCCTTTTTCGCCGCCGACTTATATATTTCTGAGTGTTCGTTTTTTTTTTAGACGGTGCGCGAAACGCGCGGCGGAGCGGAGTTCGACGTCGAGAGTCTATTTATTTCCAGGGAAAAATCAGGAATTTTACTGGATAAATTGGTTCGGTCGTTATATTGTATAGCCTGGTTAACTGTCTATTGAAATAGAATCCGGCGAGTTTTAAAAATCACCGAAAAAACTGGTTAAAACCAGATAAGTTCGCCGCGCGGATCAATAATACTTCTTTCAAACAAGCTTTTTCGAAATCGCCGAGAAGGAGCGAATAATTTTTTGCGCGTATCAGCGCCGTGGAACGCCGCGCTTTTTACTTCGTCGGGTAAATATGAATAAATTATTCGGCCGATAATTGTAGTTATTATAACCAAAAAGTAATTAACGCAGAGATAGGGAGAGAGAGAAAAAAAAACACTGTTTTCTCCACAATTTTGTCAAATTGAATAACGGCCGCGCAAAAAAGGAACCGACTCTTGCTCTTGCAAAACTGCACGTAAGAGCGCAATCTGCTCGGGGGGCCGGCCGAAACGGAGCTTTTTGTGCCACTCGAAAAGCCGGGGAAAAATCGATCGGCGGAGAAAGAAAGAGAGAGAAAAAAAAGGCTCGCGAAGCGAATTCGAGCGGAGGGGAGGAGGCGGGCGATTATGGCAAAGTGTCGATATACAGTTTTGCGATTACGCCACGCTGCGGCGGCCGGCTGCTGCTGCTGCCGCTGCTCCGACCGAAACACCTTTCCAAGTATCGAGAAAGTGGGTTACTTCCGCCGGCGAGCCAATTGCGCAATCGTACTCTTGAAATTCTGCTGCCGCCTCCATTTTTCGCGAGGCTCTCTTATCGACTCGCGGCGCGGGGGGGGGGGGGGGGGGGAC